>JAQGBH010002129.1:0-26501 GCA_034698265.1 Sminthurinus aureus | reverse complement strand
TTTACATCAAAAGGAACGATATGGCGGGGTCCTGGCTTAAATTTTCTCAAAACATGTTTTTTTGAGGATCTCTATTGCGCATTGTACATTGTACATTGTACATACTACATACAGCCAAATGTACATATAAGAAGGGGTTTCCTAAATTCTGACTGTTTGTTTGTAGATTGTTTGTAGGTATGTTTTAAATGTACTTAGGCTCCGTTCAGTTGTGTTACAAATAGAAAAATAACAAGAACAAGAGACTAAATATAAAAAAGCTTTCAATTTTCAAGATATCTACCTTCTAAAAAATCCGTATCCGATGGCGTCATGTGGTGTGTAACGCTCTAGAGATATAGACACTACTCTGGCTAAGATAAATCGATATTACTCTGGCTAAGAGAAAAAGCTATTACTCTAGCTAAGAGAAAAGGCTATTACTCTGGCTAAGAGAAATGGCTACTACTCTGGCTAAGAGAAAAGGCTATAACTCTGGCTAAGAGAAAACGCTATTACTCTGGCTAAGAGAAATGGCTACTACTCTGGCTAAGAGAAAGGGCTACTACTCTGGCTAAGAGAAAAGGCTATACCTCTGGCTAAGAGAAATGGCTACTACTCTGGCTAAGAGAAAAAGCTATTACTCTGGTTAAAAGAAAAAGCTATTACTCTGGCTTAAAGAAAAAGTTATACCTCTGGCTAAGAGAAATGGCTATTACTCTGGCTAAGAGAAATGGCTATTACTCTGGCTAAAAGAAAAAGTTATACTTCTGGCTAACAGAAATGGCTATTACTCTGGCTCAGTAAAAAGGCTACAAAAAACAGCTATAGTTATGAGAACACATCAATTACAGAAATGTCGAGAGCTGAAATAGAGCAACCCTACAATTTCGAATAGGGCAAAAATTATTCAGTTTTTGTCTTCAAATGAATAAGGATTGTGTAAGGATTGTAAGGATTGTGAAACTTTGAAATGTGAAGACTTTTGAGCCATCAGATACGGATTTTGTAGGCAGATTTTATTCCCGTCATTTGACGGGCGTTTTTACTTGTATTTTATAATCTACTCTGCAGTATACAGTATACAGCATGGTGTATGATATCAATTTATTATTTATTATATTATATAATGGAACGTATTAGAAGGTGGTCCTATTGATTCATAATATCCAACTCCGACTCCGACTACTCTGACTTCGTTTATCTGCTCTTCTCGGCTCTGATTTACTCTATTCGATCCCAGTCTTTGCTCTCATTTCTCTCCTGCTATTTCTGTCTCCTGTTCATTCTTCATTCGCTTTTCCACATTCTATATTCCATATTCCACGATCTGCTCATTATGCTGTCATATTCAGACCTTCAATTTCCTTTTCCATGGAACTTGGAAACCTCTTCCTATGCAATTATCAGATATCAGAGAGTAGAGTCTAGAGTCTAGAATGTGGAGTATATAGTGCTATTCACCATTCTTTATATTATATGCCATCCTAAATTTCATGAAGAATCTCAAATATAATACCCAAAAGTGTTTGGTATAGGAATATGCAGTAGGCAGTATGGAGTATGGATCAATTATCTAGCTAATGGTATGTAAGAAAAATACATACAGTCTACATGCACACAAAAAATCAACTTGTACCGTCTGTGTAAATAGTAAATAGGTAGTTCTCAGGTTTTTTCACTTTTCCTTTCACATGACACATTACAGACACTAAGAAATGAAGACATTCTATTCAATTTCCTGTTTTCTGTTCATTTTAGATTCTAGATTCTAGATTCTAGATTCGAGCAATCATTTCAAATTTTAAATGGTCTCATTTTGTTCAATGACAACGAGACGGGGACAAAATTTCCGTGCTGAAAGTGACAGCAGATCTATGTTACAACTTACTCATAATTCATAATATAGAAAAAATATCTTGTGTCTTGTGCAATAGGCCCAAGGCTCAAGACTCAAGACATAAAACTCAAATACTATACTCTATACTATGCTATGTAATTTATAATACGTTACTGCATGTTAGTAAATACGATAGATGAACATGGGCGAATTTAGATAAATCTTTGCTCTAGTTTTCCAAGTCGTCTATTCTCTAGTTGTCTCTTTGCATTTATAATTCATAATTCATACACCATACACACGCAACACGCAACACACAAGTTCTTTTTGTGTGCATAGTATGATCATCATTAGCATTCAGCATTTGCCAGACTGAGGACCTAGGTGAATAAATTGAAAAATGAGAAGAAGCACCACGTGAACATTGAGAATGGATAATGGCGAATGGCGCAGGATGTATTTTAAACACTATTAGTCAAACTTCAAAATGAAAATCAAAATGTATCGAGTATCGAGTTAGATTTTAAAAGTTGTCTGCTTGCAAAATGTGCAAAGGAGATTTTACAGGTTGAATGTTGAATTTAAAGGAAAAGGCAAAATACCTACGAAAGAAAGAAAAGCTCAAAAAATTTCTATTGATAATTGGCATCCACAAAGTCTACTGTACATCTGTCATCTTTCACACTTTTGCAAGCTAAGCATATCAAAATATCGCATACTTCAATATTCAATACTTAGCATACTGTAATCTGTAACTTTTAATGTAATACCAATCACCGATAATTTGGGAGATCTGATCATTGAAATTTTGCCTGCATCGTGTGGAACAATAATAATAATAATAATTGATAATTGATAATCACTTGATGTTTCAGGTTGCAGACACCATGGAAAATTTTACAAGGCTGGATCAACCCTCAAAATCAACTGTAATGAATGGTTAGATTTTGAATTATCAACCTTGTATTTTTAATATTTTTTCTACATTTTAGATTTCTTTGGGAGTAGCAAGTTTTGACCATTCTCTGCATTTTAAACTCAAAATGTGTCTACAATCTGTAACAGATATTTGATTTCAACTTTGGTGAAGCCATTAGTTTTTCAGTTTTGATTTCAGTGTGTGCATATTCGTGTTTGTGCAAAAAGTGATACGAATTTCGTCCACTGTTCATCTTTCATCCTTCATCGTTCGTTGATTATTGATCCGTTCATTTATATTTTATATTTATGGAGCCTGGGTCTGAATTCTGGATTCCGATTTCTGAATAAGCACAAGAGACCCACTGAATATCCAGTCTCGAGTCTCGAGTATCGAGGACACATTCAACATTAAATATGAGACGAAAGGCAACTAAAGACTAAAGGAAAAACCCTACGGTCATTCAATGTTTTTTTGCACATGAGACACGAGGGTAAAACTGTCAATTTCTTTCACTCGAGAAATTTAACGAACCTTTCTGACACACAAACTTATGTATAATGCATAAAACACAAACTATACATGACACATTTAAGCTATAATTTGTTATTGGAATTTCTATGTGTACTGCAGTGTTCATAATATATTATGTCACATGTACGCAGCATAACGATCGCCGATTGCCGGTTTTAGGGATTGACGATATACTTAAACACTAATCTTTTAATGCAGTACTACATTGTACATTGTACATAGTAAACGTGTTGTATAGAATGTGGGCACAAATATTATATGAGAGACATTTTTTCCGTGGACTAAATAAGTGGAAGCAAGTACAAGAAGTATTATAATGTATTACATTTGATATAACATTTAATATGCAATGTTATAACCAACAATAACAACACTGCTCAGCGTTTAGTGTTACATCTTAAAGAGGACAGGGTACAGAGTGAGATCTCGTTCTACTTATTAGAAAATTTGCATTCTCACTTGTTTTTCAGTCTGGAGGTTTGAGTTCTCTCGGCGTTGGAGAAAATCCTTTCTAACTTGTAACATTGATTGACAGCCTGTATGATAAATGATATTAAAGTAGTGTAAACGGTGAGGTGGTAGTTGCGTAGCAAGCGTAAACTAAGTGTACTAAGATAAACGGAACAGATTTCTTCTTCGTCTTCTTCATAATGATCAGATGGGGGATGGACAGCTTGAACATAGAATGAAGAAACGCTGACTGATATTATTTTTTGTACTAGTGGAAAGTGTTGCCCAATTTTATTTAGTATGCGGGTCAAATTCCAATTCCAATTCTACCAGTGCCAATGGTACAGAGTAGAATGTAGAGTGTAGAGTGTAGAGTGTAGGGAAGCACACGTTGGCAAAATACAGCTACATACATTCTGAATCTAGAATCCAGAATCCAGATAATACGCATGGAGGATGGAACATGGAAAATGGAAGGCAACGCGTATTTGCTTTCCTTTTCTTTTTCGTGTTCACGTTTCTTTTTATTTATTATAGACACATCATATTAAACTACTAAGTACAATCTACAATCTACACCCAACACAGCTACACAGTCTACAGGATCATGATTTATGATGACATCTCATTTTGTCCTTGTCCACAGTCCACAGCATTCTCTTTCTTTACTATCCATCCACTAAAAAAAGTAAATATAGTAACTCTGCTGACGACCATGTACATTAAACATTGTACATTGAACGTTGAACATTGTACTACAATGTAAAATTACTATCGTCATTCCTTTTCATCACATATCACATTATTCAGAATTCAGAATTCAGAACAAAACAACTATAATAATTGTATGTCCATCTTTTGCCATTTCGCGACGAGTTAAAATTTCAAAAATACATGTAAAATACACAAGACACAATACATGATGTTGACAAAGGGACTCACTTGATGATTAACTAGGAACTAGAAACTAGGAATATTAAGGATGAATTACGACCAATTTCTCAAGTCTCAAGACTCAAGACAAGTTTCCATTTCTTGATGATTAGATGTTACAAGTTACAAAAGCGTCTTCTTTGTCATGTTCTTCTTAAATTCCACTTTCCACTCCTACTGTCTTCACTTGTCTTGTCTGGTGTATTGTGCAGTAAATGAGGAGATGGTAGATAGTAGAAATTTCGATAGTGGATGCTCAATGTACAATATACATTGTAGAATGTGCATATGATGTATGAAGATGAGGATATCCAGAATCCAGAATCTAAAATCTAGATAAGATCAAGATAAATGGGGAATGGAAATTCGCATCGCACCGTGTGAAACTCTCAAAACACAAAACACAATAATATATCATGCAGAATCCAGAATAAATAGCCGTGCAACAACAACAAAGGAGAGTGGAGAGTGGACATGAGGTGTGTTTAGTGTTTTTAGTCTTATGCTTTACACTTTGTAGTTTGTACAGCATCATACATAAATAAAAGAGATTCTTTTTGAAAATCTAATATCTAATAGCTAAATTACATATCTTTTATGTCTTACGTCATACGTACAAAAGTTTTATTTGCTATTTGTTATGTGCTAAGTATGGTTTTGTGGAGGTGTACAATAGCAAAATGCTAACAGTATTGCACTTGAATTTTATTTATGCTCATCAACTCATCAGGTTTTCTCTCCCTTTGTATAATACATAATACATCATATAAAATATTTGCTACTGATGTTACTTTTACACCTTTCCGCACCTTTCATTTCCTAAGTTGATATTTGATATTCTTTATGGTTTATATGTACAATAAATTATTGTATTATGCTCGGTATTCGGTAGTCGCTACAAAAATGGGTAATGGTTAAGTTTCTAGAATCTAGAATCTATAGATTAAGGGAAGAAAAAAAATGTAATTGACGATTGAAGATTGTAAATTGTATGATTTTTTTGTTTGTTTTTCAAAAACACATGTAGTAAATGTGAATCTGCCCCAAGTGATCCAAGCCGAATGGAATTTTTGTGTGAGCCTGATTCCTGTCTCATCGATCCAGCTCTAATTGACACTGTAAATGAAGGAAATTATGACTGGACAGCTAAAAATTACTCGGACTTTTGGGGACGTAAATTATCCGATGGCATCCTCTATAAACTTGGAACTCTTCAACCCGAGAAAGCTGTGAGTCAATAGTCAATAAATGAATTTACTAGTGTATTTTATCATGTGTTAAATTGGTAAAGTTGCGTAATATCATACGTCACAAGTCACAAGTCAGGGTTTAGTGCAAATAGTGTCATTTATTGGAAACATTATTATGCTGACGTATGTACATCTTATATCTTACACATTACATACCCAAGTACATTAGAATGTGTGAAGAGTGAAAAGATTTCTATTTTATATTGAACATGGACAATTTTCTGCTCAGAGCACAAATTACAAGCGCAGATTATCGTACAATTAATTTTATACCCTGTTGAATTTATCCATCACTTTTCACTTTGTTGTTCATCCAACTTCAAACTTGAAGCATCAAACATCGAACAGTTTCCGTTATAATCTTTATGGGGACTTTTATGTCTCTCCGTCTTCTATCTGTACATGACATTAATAATATCAAATATTTAATCATTTTAATGTTTTCACATGCTCAATACTCAATCCTCAATGCTCAATGCTCAATGATATAAAATTATCAGGAAATAATTACTGTCATAATAATTAATCATTTATATCACCTACTACAAAACGTATAGAATCAAGAATCTAGACACTAGAGTCAAAACACTATAAAAACGACTATAACATAAAATATTTTGTCCTATTCCAAACTCCAAACTCGGCTGAAAGAACAAAAAATTGTCATGCTCTGCGTAAAACTTTGAAGGTGGAAAAATGGAGTGAAGTAAGAAATAATATTTTCTCTTTTCTGCTTACGCTTCACTTTCAGGTCAAGTCAATGGAGCCAATAAAATATGTTTATGACGAAAATACTCTTCCTCGAAAGTTTGATGCTAGTGAGAATTGGCCAGGACTAATTCAGGCAATACGAGATCAAGGATGGTGTGGATCGGATTTTGCAATGAGTACCCTCGCCGTGATAGCCGATAGATTGGCAATTCAGTCAAAAGGAAATGAAAAAGTCATAATGTCTGCTCAGCACTTAATTGATTGTAACAGCCGTGGACAACAAGGATGTTCAGGTATTTATCACATGATCACGTATAAATTATATTATATTACCTATATACATTATAAATACAATGTGCAACATTATCATTATTTATGACTGTCTTTATGGTACCTTGTATTTTTCTAATCAACAGGAGGGCATCTTGACAGGTACACGATACAAAAATATTTACAAGCAAAACACAATAGCTTTCTCATTTCTGAAACGAAGAAACATAAAATACAAAATACAAAATACACAATAAACAATTTCTGAATCTTTATCCAAATAAAAGTCTAATGGTTTTTTATCAAAATATTTTCAGGGCATGGAATTTTATGAGACGCTACGGTGTTGTAGATGAACAATGCTATCCTTATGAAAGTGGACAAACTGGTACAAAGGGTATTCAATAAGTATTCAAAATTCAAATATCAAAGCACTTGCTAATAATGAATGAATTTTTGACTAGGAATCACTGGAAATTGTATGATTTCACGGAAAATCAAATCCCTCCAGGAAGTGAATCAATGTAGACACTCAAACAAGGTGGATGGACGAACTGAACTTTTCAGAAGTCAGCCGGCTTATAGAATCAGTCCCAAAGAAAATGATATTAAATATGAAATTATGACATTTGGTCCAGTTCAAGGTATGCACAATGTACACAGTACACAAATTTTTAAACCAACACCCTTTTTATTTTTTTGATTCATTTTTCTTAGATTTCATTCCATTTCATATCGGAAATCTAAATCTTTTGAAGCTTATAGATTAAATCTCCATCATACAATCATGAATACATAAAATATAGATAAAAAAATCAAAACTACAAAATACAAATCCTGCTCAATCTTTTTTTACGAGAAGATAGAAACTAGAAACGGATGTTCTAATCTTTTCTAGATTCTAGATTCTAGATTCTGGATTTGAATCTTCTATTCAAATTCAGCATTCAACAGCTTAAAATTATGTATTAGGAATTCGGAATTCTGATGTTGAACATTGAGCATTCGTTTGCTCACGCCATTCATGTACAAAAAGTACAAAGTGCATGCTGCATGCATAATGTTACGTGACAGAGTGCAGAGTACAGAGTAAAAGTAAAATCCTTGAAAGAGTTTCAAGAAAAGCTTTTACCCCAGTCACTAATCTTTGCATGCACTATGCACCTTTCAGTTTTCAGTACATTTTATGTCCGTATGGAAAACCGTTGTATGTACTTTATAGATTACCCACAGATTTTATGGACTTTATTTCCCATTTCCCATAATATTTTTTGATGTATCTGTATAATATTTTGTATTTTATTTCAGCGGTGATGGCAGTACCCGCAGATTTTTTCATGTATTCTGGAGGTGTGTACAGGAAATCGGGTTTAAGAAGTGGTGAAAGAGTTGGATACCATTCTGTTCGTATTACAGGTACCTCACTTACTTTATAATATTTTCTCATTTGCACCACGTACCACTCACTACAGACTAGACGTTAGATATTTTATGTAGATCATTTTGTACCTTTTCATTTTCCATTTGGGATTGAAATACGAAATACATGAAATTTTATTGATTACATAATCAATGGCATTTTGTACTTTTTATTAGGCTGGGGAGAAGAATTTATTGATGGAAGGATGGTGAAGTATTGGGTAAAATTCCTAAATTTTCCTTACAAATTTAAACTACTATATACTTTTTACTTTTTATTACACCCCAGAGTCACTTTAAACAAGATGTATAGCTCAAATTTAGATAAAACATACACATAATATGTTTTTCCCTTGTACATTTTTTGTAGCTTGTTGCTGGGACATGGGGTCAACATTGGGGTGAAAGGGGATACTTTAAAATCGTCCGTGGTGAAAACGAGTGCGAAATCGAAACATTTGTCATTGCCAGCTGGGCACGAACTGCCAATCAATTCAGTAGATCATCCAATAGAATCTTTCGATTCTAAAATTAAACTAAACCAAACCAAAAACATTGTAAAACGGTCTTCTAGTTCTACTCCAGACTCGAGTGAAAAACTAAAATGTGAACTTTACAATCTACAAAGGACAATGATGTGTATTGTGTATTACATAACTCAGCCAGAAACCAGAAGTGTATTAATTTAGCTAATTAAAGATGTATAGTGTGTGTCTCGTCATCTCTTCGTCTTTTAATTCGTCTGGTCATCAACAAGGAACATGGACAATAGACAAAAGAAATTTCATATACACCATGAACATAAATTCACAGCACTATCTATGTAATAAAAAAATGTTTCCTGTATACTTTTGTCATCTTCTTTCTACATACAACATATTATATACAACCATTTTACAGTGAGAATCAACAACTCAAAAATTTAAAATCAAGATTATTATTTAGTATTATTTATTTAAAAATTAATAGCTGATAGACCATAAAGTATTTTTCGCCTTACGACTTACGAGTTTCGAGTGGAGTGTAAAATAAACACAAATTTACAAATACTACAAAATTCAAAATTGAAATGGGATGACTTTACTTTTATTTTTTTTGAAAATCCTGTCTTTTCCGTTTCTTTTTCCAAAGGTGCTGTTAGCAGTAAATAAAAAGTTAAAAATTTAGCTGTAAATTAAAAAAATAAAAAAGGTTATAAATATAAAAATACTGTACACAAACTTAAATACTAAATGAGATATTTTTTGCAGTTTGAAACTAGTAAATGATGAATAATAATATAAATAATATTTAGGAAGATTTTGTGTATATTATATATTATTATTATATAAGGAAAAATATTGTGTAAAATGTATATAAGCGGGTACAATATAATTTACAATTTACTCATAAGAATGTGCTTAATGCTAATTATTGTAACGTCAAATCCCAAAAGTACCTATACTTATTTATGTATTACACATGGTAGATTATAGATTAAAGTACACTACCGTTTACAGGTACAGGCCATAAATAAACCATGATGTCAGTCATAGTATTGAGTATTGACGATCGTCTCGTTCACAACTACATTTCTACAGTGATCAGTGCCATGTAAGGCATTTTTGCGATACGCTAAACAACTCCTCAGAAGCGTCGAATGAGTCTTGACCCTAATAATTTCACATTGGACTATAACCCAGTGACAATGTTCGTTTATAATCCTATTTTACTGTTTTATGTGGATAGAAGATGACCTTCAAAAGAGGAATGAAAAAGTCGAATCATGTCAAATGTCAGATATTGTCTCCCAATTTTCAATGTGGTCGCTTGGAATCATGATGTACCTAACACCTTGATTAGTTTTAATTTGTCATATTCATGACTATATTACATATGATTTACATGTGGTAGCTGTAACATGTGGATTCTATAGGAGTCTATAAAGCTTTTGAGTTTAAGTAAATCACCAACCACCAACTTTCTCTTTTGCTTTGTGCTTTGTGTAACCAAGAAAGGAGAAAGCTTCGGGTACGCATTATAAAATTATTTTGTTGTCGTAAGTTGTAAATATATACAATATATACAATATATACAATATAATATTTGTTCATCTTATGTGCTAAGTAAACTGTACAGAGTACAGAGGTTTGAGGTCAGATGAAACGAAAAAAGCTTGTATCAAATTAAAAAAATATTTTTTTGTCGCATATTGTTCCATAAGTAATAAAAGATAAAAGTATGCTCTACATTAGCATCATGATGTATATTACGTAGATTATCGGTTAAAACCTGCTCTTTGTTCAATATTCAAAGTAAATATTATTATATCAGTTTGTAAAGAATCGCAAATGTATTATTCTGTGCATAAAAAAATAAAATAAATAATATTATATATGCGTATGATATTAATAATTAATATGTCATGTAAATACTTGAAAAAATAATAATAAATAACTAAATTAAAAAACAATACTAATGAATAAAATGTTGTATATTATTATATATTTACTATTTACACACATATCTTAATCTCAAATCTCAATGATAAGAATTACATAATAAATAATAATATGAACAAAAGGATTAGAGAAAGGCAACCTCTGCTTTATTTTATGATAATTGATATAATAATAATTAACTATTAAAATAATAAAAGGGAAAAGCAACAAAAAGAAACAATAACAAGGACGTTAAAAATACAATTTATTCGTATTATGTTGTATTTTTACTTAAAAAATAATACTACGAGCATCAGCATTCAACTCATTTTAGCTCATGATCAAAAATGTACAATTTACACGTAGAGTTTCTTCATTTTCTCGAAACTCGAAACGTTGTTATTTTCTTTGTTCTTTATTCACCAGTGCCATGAAGATTTGGCACTGTATTTTTCAACAGTGGGATTGGAGACACTCGTCATGATCCAGGAAAATATGATGACTAAAAGAGCTATGAGTACTGAAGCTGCAACTACTGACTTTGAATGACTACTAAAAGTACTAATATTAATGTTAACATTGTTGAAGAGTTCTGTGGTCATTATCACTTTTAGCCACGCAGAATAGCATGAAGATGAAGGCCATCGGCATTGCTTAATTAGGAAAGAAACTAGCTGGCGATAAAACTGTTTACTAATTCCAATGTTACATTCTGTAATTTTTTGGTTGTGCCATTCAGGTTGAAAATGTTTACTCTGTAAAATATCTGGAAGGCTTTGAATCCTTTTGATTCCAATTTTATAGCTTGATGTTTTTCTGGACTGAATTTCTTGTAAAATATCTTGGACACAAAGTTCATGAAGATGAAGATAGTCTAAGCGACTGGAAGGGCTTTTTTCTTCCCATTTGTTCAAACTGATGCTGACTTCATTGTTATTCTTCCTAATAATAATTGTACTGTCGTTTTTACTGTCGTTTTCTTTTTCCTTTTCGTTTTCGTTGTTGATGCTGATATCGTCATCAACTTGCACTTCATTAGCAGTTGAGCATTCGAAATTGATGAATGATGATGAAAAACTGTCAGCTATGGGATTTTGGAGGCACAAACTAACCACAGAGTCAGATTTTAGTAGTGGACTTGGTGGTGAAAATAGAAAGTGTGTGCTATCAGGAGGAGAATAATTATTATTTCTAAGGTTCTCAACACTATTATTATTATTATTATTCTCATGATCATGATCATTTTCTGTCGATTGAGATGGACTATTTTCACAAAAAGTAGTTTCTTCCGTCTCTTCCGTGCGATTATTATTACTTTCTTGTGGTTGTGACTGTGAAAGTGGAATTTGTTCTAAAAGGTCATGTTTTTGCCTTTTATTTTCTGTTGTACTAATATTTGCGTCAGTTGGACAAGAATTACTTGGGTTTGTTTTATTATCTGTAGAAATTTCCGGTGGGTTATGAATCACTGTAATTGTACTGCTTGTTTTTCTATCAGTCTCAGTCTCATTCTCACTGTCAATTTCACTTTCATTATTATTTGTTTCATCACAATTACTACTTTTTCCACTATTAGATTTCAAAAGGTCGGGAAAGTTTCCTTCATTTTCTATTTTGACAATTTCTCGTGAATCTAAAATTGGTTCTGGTTCATTTTCAACACTGTTTGTTTGTATACTGCTGTTATCCACATCTAAATATTTAAAGTTTTCATACACTTCACTAATAATAATCTCGTTTTCATTGGCATTGGTGTAATTATTATTATTTTTAGGTATTATTTTTGTTGAACAACGAGGTGGTAGTTGCGGAGGATTTGATTCTAATTTGGTTTGTGGTTTTGGTGGTAGCTTTTTCATTGGCTTTTCCACTATCAATTCAGTTGGAATATTTTCACTTGTCCTTTGGATTTGCTTCAACTGTTGAGTTTGGGATAAAGATGATGGTAAAGGGAGGTCGTATTGAATCAGAGCCATATTTGTTTGATACACTGTGGGCAATTTCGGCCTCCACGGTGTCACTGGAACTGGAATTGTGAACAGGTGATTAATCCGAGGACGTCCAGCTCCAGAAAATTGATGACGACGAGGAGTAGAAGAATATGACAATGATGATGGCAATGAAAACGAATTTTCTTTCGAAGCCGCTCCAGCCGTAAAAGAACAGGTTGGTATTCTTTCTATGGAGGAATCCTTTCCTTTTAATAAAATTCTACTCACGACATTCTCCACCTCTTCTTTTTTCTCCTCCCCCTCGCGGAGTTTCAATTTGGAGTCTGCAAGGTTGAGACCATCCTTCCTATCCTCCCAGATTAAGTGCTCCAATTTTGTTTTGAGGTATGTATTTGAGACGGAGAGTGGTTTTAAACTGTCCATAGAAACCTTGGGACTCCTTAGAGGAAATCCATACATGTCATCAACATTCGCCTCCGATTCAATTCCACTAGAAACTGCCGACTTTAATGGTATGCCCAGGTTATGTAAGGATCTTGACCTGAGAGCTCTTGAGTGTGAATTGGGAAAGGCGTGCACATTTTGATTCTCGCTTCCTTTCACGTTGAAAGCATGCAGATCTAAATTGTTAATGTTGATAATGTCATCATTATTATTACGGTTATTGCCACGAATGTCTATTTGGTCTCCAGTTCCTAACGCCTGTTCTTTTTCTTCTTTCTCTTTTTCACCATCTTTCTCGTCTTCAGTATCCTTTAAAATGTGTGAAACATATTCTGCATATTCTACCCGATTTTGTTCTTGTAACTGTACTCATGGATTAAAAATAAAAATAGTAAATATGGATTAATCAAAACATGTGTCACCAATACAAAAGGATACTGTAAATAGATACATCATTTACATACATTTTACCTGAAGGTCTTTTCTCATCAAAGCATAATAAGTCACTCCCAAACCAAAACATAGTGGAGCCAGCAAATACCCAGACATGACATGCCTATCCTCGTCAATTTGAGGACGCGGTATGAGTTACAATTTACATTGAAAATGTACCTTTGGCACAAAGTTTTGTGGAACAAAAACGTTAAGAATTTCACAATTCAATTCGTAAACACACTCAATATTTGATATTTGTCAATAATTTTTGTGTATTTCATGGATTTTTAAATTTTAAATCCATCTCCTCATGAGTTGCATACGCACCATTCCATTGAATCGCATTTTGAATTTTGAATGGTACACGACAAAAAAGGCAAATGAAACAAATTAACGCACGTAACCATAGTGATTTACTTTTACTTAAACGTACATTTCATATTTCATATATCTCTGCGAGATGCTGTGTGAAAAAATAAAGTTTTGTTGAGAAATGTGAGAATAAAATCGAGAATCGAGTAGTTTCAACGACAGTGATAGACAGCAAGTAACTTTTATTTCTCTTTGATGACTTTCGGTTGGGTTGGACAAAACTGTACGATGAATGATTATTTTTTAACACTTGATTTTAGTTGAATTACTTAATGGTTGTTTAAAGTTTAAACATTTGTGGTTTGTCGTATTTTGATATTATTATTGTACATAAATTCCTCCCTTATCATTGAAAGAGATTTCCCCCTTTTTCACATCATTTTGGTGATAATAATTATTTTTGATTCTTTTTAAATCATTATTGTACAGTTTTTTACATGTTCATGAATCATGAATATTTTGTATTGTATAATATATTATAACGTTTTATACTTTATACTTTATACACAACAGGAGAATTCATGATACTTTTTTATGTGTTTAGTTTTTACAAGAGTTTTAGTCAGTTATTTATTAGGTAGCGTCCTTGCCTTTAATTTTTTTTTGGTTTGCGTGTGTAATATATTCTGAACAATTTCTACCTTCTGTTCATTTTACCCCTCTCTTCATTTTTATTTTTATTTTTCATTTAACATAATATTTAGTACAATAATATAATATATAATAATATAATGTATGTATGTATTTTTACTTATATATTCTAAATGATTCAATAATTGACCAGCAATTCCTCAGAAATATTTGTTGTTGTTTTTTTAAAACTTGTCCTCTATATAAGTAGTATATTTTTATAGCAGTATAGTACTTCATCATTCATAAACTATCCATTTTATATGTATGATTATGCTAAATATAATATATTACTTTACTTTGTTTAATATTATCGTAATATTATTTGTGTGTATGTCATAATTATTTTTTATATAAGCGTCAGATGATTTTCTTAAATGAAAAGACGTTGGAAGAATACTCTCATCTAAATAAGGATCAAAACGTACAACGTACTTGTAAGTATTTAAATGTACGTTGAACACAGAATATTATATATGCAACATTTTTCATAATCTTCCTAACGTCTTCAAGTGAAACATATTTACACATTATTCATCTATTTATCTCTATTTAGCTCTAAAACCTGACTCTATTACACAATATTTATATACTTTGTATGTGTCACTTTCTAAAATAAACGTTTTCCGATTGTATAATGTATTATATTTGCATCGCGACTGGAAAAGCAGAGCGTCCATTTTCAATATGGCGGAGATCACTTACACATCAGTTTTTTCAGTAAATATTGTGAATTTTGAATACATTATTTAGATAGATAAATGCATCGTATTTTTTCTAGTTTCATCTATATAGTAATCTCCATAAAAACATCGGTCAAAATTCAAAATATGTGATTCTTTTTCTACATTTTTTCAATAATTATACGCTAAATTTCCAAGTAAGTACACTCACATACTTTTCAATATAATTAGTTAAGCAAGATTTATAAAAGGTTTAGATTTGAGATTGTGTTACCTCAATTCTCAATTGTGCCTTTTGTGCCGAAAGGGAAATGCAAGTTTGAATATTTTGAATCCACTAGACAAAATCTAATTTTTTGGATTTTTTTCAGGAACATTGAGGGTTAATTTTTTCAAGACAGCAATAATGAATATAATACCTATTACAACAGTAGTTATTAGTCATAATTTATAGTCAATCGTGTTATGCATCTAAATCTTTTTACTTTTTACACGACGAGACAGTCAGAAAAAGTGAACACACATTTTTAAAGTATATATAGTATATATGTAAATAGACACATATGCATTTGTAGTTTGTTTAATATGCTACGTAATATGCCATAAAGATGTATACAAGGTATTAATTCTGTATATTAATTATATTAGATATTAGATTATAGATTATATTAGGTTTGCGTACAAAGTAACAATGTATTATTATATCTTTAGATTTTAGATATACCTTACTGCGTGTAATGTTATTTCAATATTTTACTTTTTACTTTTACAGTACTTACATTAACTTATTACTCTTACTCATTATTCATTATTCACATACTGGATGAACTTTGGAGAGCATTACACTTTTATTTTACTTTGTTTTTTTATACATTTTCTATATCTATAAGAATATTCATGAATCATGACTATTGAATAACATGCTATAGCTTACAACTTATATCTTAAAACTATTATAGCTAACTAAACAAGTACATTTTGTTCAAAGTTAAATTCCCTGAACCAGCAGGGCTATATATATTATGCATGTACTTAATTTGCACTCGCTATATTAAAAATCCTATCCACAGTACTTTCAGCTCGTTTATTGTAAATGGTAAATTGTAACCAACAACAATATACTTGATACAAAATAGTGTCAAATACACTATTGTATTTTATACTTTTCATACTTGAACATTATTCTTGCTTCATTCATCTTAGACATATTATTATTATTATGATTATGGGGAATGGGGGTATGTTTAAAGCATTGGATGAATTTTTTGAACGAGCTGTAATTGTAAGTTTGTAAGTGTTGAACAATGACAGCATAAAATATGTCTCTATACACTCTATACATAATATATCATGTGCAATCTATACATGTGCATTTGAGTAGGGAAGTACATAACCTAAATCCTTCACAATATAGTATTAAGTTGGTTTTTACAGTTAACAAGAATAATAATAATTTTTAATACCTTTCCCTTCTCCTTTTCATTATTCATTAATTAGTGTTATTTCTATAGATAAATCTTGTCGCATATCGCATATATCATACACAAAGACTCACAGCTTACAGATAGTTTTAAAGTGCGAATCCAATTTGTAACTTGTAGATTGTGTGTATATTTTATACGCATTTTTATTTGTAACAGTTATAAGTTATTGACTATGAAAATATGTGTGTTTCACACACAAGTATATAGTATACAATATATATATGCATAACAAACAAATTATCAATTATGGTTTGCATATTTGACCAGGTACAGCTACGTTATTTATTTTTCCTTTCATTTCTCTAAATATTTTGTCAAAAGTTACTTTTATAGACTTATAAACTTACATGTATTTCAGTACAGTTTTTCAGCAGTGTTTGAGACTTGATGTGCTCTTAAACTTGTGATGCTTTGGGCTTTGGGTTCTGGTTTTGTGCATGTGGGGCGTATTGGGACTAAGCAGTTTAATTACATTATCTTTCAATAATAATAATTATTATCATTATTCTTTTATCATAAATATAATTTATAATTTATATTATGTGTACGCATTATGTACAATGTACAATGTACATGGATACTACTTCGAGAGTACACAACATTATTGAATATTGGCTATGTACTATGTACTATGTACATTGGACATACATATAAATGAGACTTAATTATAACAATGTGTACACTATGTAAGTACACACTGAACTGAGGACTTTGGACCAAACTAGAATATAGAATATTAACGACTAAAACAGATTGTAGTTTATGAATTTTAGAAAAATTCATACCTCGGTGTTTTTTGTTGTATATTGTTCAATCTGTAACAATAACAATAACATTTTTTGATTAATCATTATTATTACATTACTCTGACTAGATAAAATTTCACCGACTAGACACTAGACTATGTAGTACAGCATTACAATAAAGTAGAATATAGAATATGGATATTTCTATATAAAGGTTACAGTATACTATATATAATATATATACATTTCATCAAAATTACATAATCAATACAGAAGTAGTGATTAATGATTAATATTTAATAATACTCGTGAAAAAAATTGTTTTTATGGAACAAGTCAATTAAAAACGCAGGGGGTCTAACAAAAAAGCGAAGATAAATATTATAGCATAGCATCATAATAATATATGTATGATACAGTCGTATAGTATACAGTACACAGTTACTGCATGAATATAAAGGTTATACAAGTATACATATAGTCATAGGTTATATAGTTAATAGTTAATAGTACAAGTCATGAACGTGATAAGACAGAGGTTAAAATAGATTACGACTCATAAGTTTTTGTTTTGAGTTTTGACAATAAAACAAACACTCATAACAGGACAATATTCTTAAATACGCGATAATAATAACTGTATGTGATGAACTTTCTCTAACTTAGTTGTCAACTTACATGATAACAATAATAACAATAATAATAAATAAGAAACAATAACAATATGGGATTGTTATTAAAGCGCTTTATTTCCCCTCGATTGATGCTTCATGTCCGTATTCCGTATTCCATTAGTATGTACAATTATTATGTGCTCTTCAAATCCGTGATTTTCCCCTTGTTTTCCTCTTTTCCGAATTTCTCTTCAACCCGCCTACTGTAAACACTAACACGGTCACGGAACAGAAGAGTCACAATGTCCGTTGTACCTTTTAATCCTGAAATTGGTAAAAAAAAACAAAATAAATAAATAAGAAAAATGCATACAAAATTGAAACTGGAAACTTGAGACACGAGACACATAATATAATACCACTTTTGAAAATCACAAGAAATAGAAAATAATAAATAATTTACCTAAAAAGACACCATCACCATCATGTGAGATTTCACAAGCAGTGAAAGGGATGTCCGGTGTGAAAAGAGCCAAAAGGTTTCCTAAAAATAAAATAATCAAAATTTCATAATACTGGTACAATATTTTCATTTTAGATTTGAAAATTCAATTGGAATTAAAAAAAAAATTTGGGGTTTTATACGTATGTTAGTGTACCAGTTGTAAGATCCCATAGGCAGACTGTTCGGTCCCGTCCTGTGGAATCACATGAAAGACATCTTGCCCCTTTTTGGTCCAATCGAAGAACATCTACAGGTGCAATGTGTTTATGTAACGACCATTTACAGGTTCCGGTCACCAAATCCCAAACTAGGATTCTATTGTCCTCGAGCGAATTGATGACACATCCTCCTTGAGATGAGATTGCAATGGCGAGAGTACTGTGTCCTGGCTTCCATTTTTTGAACAATGTGCCGCTTTGAAGATCATACACTACAATGAAATTTGCCCCTGGATCGTCAACTTCTCTACAAACACAACACACAAAATGTCCTTCCACACTGCAGTTCATTAAACTAGTTAAAAACTCGTGATGGGGTATTCGGAGATCATAAAGTAATTTCCTGGACGTCAAATCCCAGACCAAAAGTGGAAAAGGCTTTTGTGTTTCATCACCTGTAAATCAAATATCAAACATTCAACCAGGAAAAAATTAGCACTGTCTGAGATATATTAAATACTAAATATAAAATGATTTCAAGTTAAGTCCTTAAAAAGTAGACGAGGAAACGGGATATGAATTACGAATCAAACATAAAATCACTTACCACAGACGAGAATTTTGCCATTTTCCGACACAATCAGAGAATTGAGGAAACGATCTTCTCCAACTTTGAACGTAGTTACACAATCGCCACTCTCGAGATTCATTAAATTGACATACATACGATTTCGAGATAGAGCAACAATGTGATTAGGATCATGAAGTCCAAAGTACGGCATCTATTTTAAATTCAGATAAATTAAAGATCGATTAGCTTTAATTTTTAATAGACCTGCATCATTAAGCAATTAAGTTTTGGAGTATTTAATTATAGGAAAAATTGACCGTGTCTTTGTTTGTTTCTCAACTTACTTTTTGATTCATGACCCCCTTGAGTTTGGTGAGAAAAGTGCCATCATCCAGATTAAAAATGTGTAATTCCCTTCCACAGAGGACGACGACGCGATGTTCATCAATGATTTTTAAAATATTTGGATTGACGACCCCTTTCAGCGTCCTCACTGGCTTCTCCGCATACACATCCCACACAATCACCTCTTCCTTCGGAGTGGACAAACTGACGACGAATTGGTTAGTGTCCTTCATTCGAGTGAGTTCCGTGAAGTACACTTCCCCCTTCTCTAGCTGAGCATAGTCTACCTCCTCCTCCTCCTCGTTTTCGTCTTCCGGCTTTGGACTGTGGAGGAAGGGTGAGATGGGGAGGAAGGAGGGAATGCGAGGATTTTGTGCAGCATCAAATAAACTCTTCATAAATGGACATTTCTCCGGTGTCCATTTTTCTAATGCTGATGGATTTGAATTGGAATCTTTGGCATCTTTACCAAAAATACTAAGTAGACGACCAAACACTTGTCCTACAGATTAATAAAAAAATTAAAATTATTATCATTATATTTCAAACCTAAACCACAAACCACAAATAAATTAGCAGTAGTAATAATTATATTCTTTCATTCATAATTTATAAAAAGAGTCACGAGTCTCGAGTCATTAGTGAAAATCAGGATTTACCCAAAAGTTGTTGACCATCATAACTTAAAGCATTGGCACTCAGCTCAAGTGTCTTGAGGAGCAAGGACAAATCTGGATCTGCCCCTGTCAAATCACCCTTCAGTTCCATTAAAATATCGTCTATCACTAGGTACACTGATGAATTACGGATTTTCTGTAGTAGCCAATCCACGTTACATAAATGCGTAGTTTTTATTGATCCCCCGAGTTGATACTGATGAAATGGAACTTCATCCAGTTTTCTTCTAGTATGTCTGCAAAAACAACAACAACAATGAAAAATCGTATATTATATTCCCTTATGTGGAGTCTACAATCTAGAAAGTCAAGTATAGCTACATTTTGCTTCCTAATTCCTAATCTGCTGTCAAAAAATTGCAATACATAAACAATAAGCAATATAAAATATTATATAATAATCAATAATCAGATCCATGATGCAGGAATTATACATGTTACACAAAATACAAAATGAGACAGCTTGTAAAGTACAAAGTATAAAATCCCCGTGTTTCAAATGACCTTGTATAAGTCAAACATCAAACTGACTTGTAAATTGTAAAGGGGGGTGAAATGTGAAATACACTCTATAGTCTACACTCTACACCCGATACTGTAGAGAAAAGTGGCATGGCCTTTAACATTTTCATCTTCAAGTCATTATGTACAGTGCACTGTCAACTGTACGATACCTTAACAAACTAGAAACTAGATGTACAAACTACAAACAAGCTTTGCACTTTGTATATGTATAAAATCTGAGTGTGTATTGTGCATTGTACATCTAGCTACATTGGAGATATGTGTTGCTTGTTGCTTTCTCTCTCTTCACAACGCCCAACATTTTAGATACTTCTCAACAGCGAGTATGAAATATTATATAGCGTTTGTTTTCTAGCTCTTTTATATTCTACACTCTACATTCTACATTCTACAGACAGATACACAATTTACATACAAAGAGTTAAGAGTATAGAGTATAGAGTATGTATAAATCAATCTTTTTACCTGTTACCGATGCTTGAAGAAGAATAGTCAATTTTCCTTTCCTTCTTTACGTTTTTGAGAGCTCCCTGGAAAAAGGAACAAACAAGACAAAAATAAGAGCATTAGGATCATTATACATGATACAAGGACGCACAACTCCACTACTTAGAACTTGGAATTCACGCATGACATGTTTCAAGTAATAGCATTAGACTAGATATTATATACTAGATACTAGATACTAGAGAGTCTGCATTAAATAATGGTTAAGTGGGTGTGCGTATCAGACATCAGACAGACATCAGACATGACACATTTAATTTCTTGTCCGGCTGATAGAATTACCATCACATTACTTAAAAACTTGTAAATTGGAAAATTACATTACCACTGAAAGGAACAACTATTTTATGCATTTGTGTATGAATTTAATTTGACTAGAAACTAGGAAGTAGGAATCATAAACAACAATAATTCTGGAGTACTTGAAAATAGGGTAAAGGACCTACTTGAAAATAGTCGAGTAGAGTTTTGTGTGCCTGTTGATTATTTTTCAAATATCGAGTTTTAGCAAGGTCGAGCAGAGCTGAGTCTCTCCATCGAACGACAACCGCATCTCCGGCAACACCCCACTCCAGAAAAGGTCCCAGTCTCTGATAAAGTTGAGCCAAAAATAAGCTAGCGGGTGCCCAGTCCACTGTATTAGTAAAAAAACCACAAAAAAAACAACAAGAACCATGAACATTGAACATGAATAATAATAATAAATAATATACATCATTTGTAATTTAAAAACAGGAGACAGAGCATAGGTCATGTGTCATGTTCAACATACATCATCATACATCATACACATGCATGTATATAATGTGTACAATGTACAGACTACAGATGAGAGGAATAAAATTTGTTCTTGTCATTATTGTTGGGAAATAGGGAGCAGGAGACAAGAAAATAGGGAAAATGGGGCAATCCAGTAGCTAGTAGCTAGACAGCTCAGTAATACAATATTACACAGTAAGGAGTGAGGAGTGGACCATTAAAACTACCTCTGCAATACAAAATTGTATTTGTAATCTCAATTCTCGAGTCTCGAGTCTCAAGCTCTATTGCAAAAAGAAAACAGGAGTCTAGTCTCTAGTCTCTAAGGTAAACGACGGAAAAGAAAATTATGAGGAGAAAGTAAGAAGAAAAGAAAGGAAGGAAAGAAGAAAAAAGAGGAGGGAAAATATCGTAGTACATCATAATAACATATTATTTTATCAAGTATAGGATAAAACGTAGAATATTGAATAAACTATCTGAATGCAAAGAGCCAGAGCCAGAGCGTTCCGGCCAAAACCATGTAGAGAAAAAAAAGCAAGAGACCTGTTCATTTTCAATGTCAAGCAGACTGCTGAATGCTAACAGGCGTCACCTTGCCCTACATTTAGGATTGCACGAGCAGGAGCCAGGAGCTCACCAGTGTAGAAAGTAGAAAGTGGAGGGGAAAAGTGCGTACTACGTGGATGACGCGCTTTCTCTCTCTATCTCCTTGTGTAGCTGCATCCACTATCCACTATTCAGACAGTCAACCTTGGCCATTGTACATCCTTTCCTACCTTTTCTCTACATGCATGTACAATATATGACATACGTCGGTCTAGCTGTTGCTTTTCCTTTCCGTTTCCGTTTTCCTACTTGAATTACCTTTCCTTTACCCGTCCCAGTTTTACAGATATTATCTACATGTGTGACCAAGTTTTCAATGCCAAATTTCTCTGTCTGTCTCTCTCTTTCTCTCTCTTTCTCTTTTCATGATATTGAACAATACCTCGGCGTTCGGAGTAAAGAGTAAAGAGTACGGCCTACATACAAAAAATATTGGATAGCATGATTTTCCAACACTAAAATACAATACAAAATACAATAGAGAGAGAGTGAGAGAGAGAAGAAAAGAAGGGAACGAGGAAGAAGAGTGGATTTCCAGTTTCCAGTTTGTAGTCTCTCAGACCTCGCACTTGTTCGCACAGGCAAAATGAGCTTTGAGCTTTGAGTTTTGAGTTTTGAGCTATGAACTATGAACCATCTACGTATCTAGTTTAATTTACAGTGTACAGTTTACAGTACCAATGCCAACTTACATACTACATACATAACTGCGTATACACACTTTCTCGACTCTCCTTTCCTTTTTCCTACACGTACACTGTATATTATTGTATATTGTACTCATTGTACGTTGTACGTTGCACATGGAACATGCTTGAGAAAATCCAGTAATTTTTCCACTGGTTGAACGTTCGACTATAAGGATAAGCGACAAGCAATAGCAAATACCAAATACAAAGAATTCTATCTCTATTTTCCACAAACCAAATCAAACAATGTCTTTGGATTTGAAAGAAACTACACATAGTAATTACGTTATGTCATTTTTGAGATGAAAAATAATAACTTGTACATTGTACATTCTACGTATTACGTATCCAATCGTTATTTAAAGACCTACATCCCACATATCCTACATGAGACATGTGACAACCTTCGTCCTTCGTCCTACATTTGTAAACTGTAGATTGTAGACTGTATATACATGATCCATGATCCATGATTCCATGATGACACATGAGTAGTCATGGAGGCAGGACAGGACTGACGACAACAACGGCGACAACCACCGCGAACTACGACATACGACATGATTGGTCCGTGATGATAATATTACCATTTACTTGATATAATACAGTACTTATGTCTTTTATGACATATGATGTGATGACACATCAAATCACACCACGGCAACGAACTCGTCACAATACTAGAAAATGTCTTCTGTCTTCCTCAATCCTAAATCTCCAATCCTTCATACTCAAAGCTCAATATTCAATATTCAATACTCTACTCCTTAATCCATAATACATATCCGTCTTTACATGGCATATTTGATGCTTTGTACAATAAATCTTGCTTTTCTCCATTCTCCATTCTCAATTCTCAATTCTCAATACTCAATACAATACTTTGACGTATTAGGTATTAAATATTATGTATTATGTAGGTAGATGGTTGCTAAAAAGGGCTCAGAGCTGGAAGCTCAACGTAATACAATTCCATGGTAATTCTGAATGCGTCACAATTTTCATCACGGAACCACCTTTTTCTTCCTTTCTCTCTCCCTCTTTTCTCTCTCAATTCTCTGTCTCATGTGTCGTATCATGTGAAATTTGTATTTATTCTGCTTCCTTCTCTTCTCTCTCTTTTTGTCTGCCTCTGGGTTCTGGATTTTGGGGTTTGGTCTCCAATGATACATTCACATAAATTAAATAAGTAGTTGAATACAGCTGCTCTTTCACGCTTTCACTCGTTCATCCTTTCATTCTTTCATGCTTTGCTTTTTATTACAGTTTACACATTGGTCACATTTTTACTCTCTTTTTTTCCTTTTTCCCTTTATAATTCTCTAGAGGCTCGACCCAAAACACAAAAATCGTCATTCGTCATGGATCATGGATGATAGATGTTCACTGTTCACACATTTGTACTCTGTACTCTGTACTCTGTACTACTGTTGCAGTTGTTGCTCGTTGGTTATTATTATTGTTGTTGTTTTTGTTGGATTTTTCTACTTTCCTTCCCTTTCTACATTCAAAATTCACAATTCACTGGGAAACTAAAGACAATTTGTGTAATGTACACACATAAATACGTATACGTTACAAAATAAATATTTGTGTTCCTATCCTCCAAACTCCCACATTTTTACATTTTGTCTATGATGCGTAGATGTAATAGCCCGTAGAATGTAGAATGTAAATTTACAATGTACACGTTACAAATTACACTGTGAACTGATAAATTGCACATTGTACATGATACATGACAAATGAAAAGTAATCAGGAATCAGGAAAAGGAGAAATACCACAAAAGAGGAAAGAGGAAACAAAACGTCCTTAATTCAACTAAACTGACCTTTGTGGTTCAAGTTAAAACATGAGAAATGAGAAATGAATAAACCCAAAGAGCAAAGATGAAGATAAAAAGTGCGGTAGTCAACACAATAAATGTTCAATGTACCATCTGAATGTTGGTTGTGTTTACTTAGGAATGGCAAGCGTCATACATGATACAGTGTGTAATGTAGTTCCTTGATAGTTTACACAAAAGAATGAGGAACAAGAGGAGAAAAGGCTACGTCATCTTATGCACGCCATGGGATCCTCTAGATTCTACATTCACTAGACTCTAGACTCTAGATTCTAGACTCTAAAGGGATTCATTATTCATATATCATGTAGTCGCTGCAGACTGTAGACTAGACTGCAGACCAACCTTTCAAATCATTTCATTCTCCATGTTTCCCTTTCAATTTCCGATTCTGTTTGCTAAGAATTTTGGTGAGGATCGGGAATTCAGAATTGAGAACATAATGTAAAACATATCAACTCGAGAAAATTTTCAATTTCGGCTGCAGACTAGAAACTAGAGACTAGAGACAAGGAAAATCCAGTGGTTGATTGCTAATGCTTTCAGATTACATTTTTGAGCTCTCTCTCTTCCTCATTCCTCAACAGTGAGTTTTCAACATTTTCAACATGCTACTTGATACTTCATCTCTCATGTTCATGTTCCATCTCGCACCTCATAACCCCACACAGTTATACATGGTGCACAATATACAATATGGAATGGGGAAATGAAAATGTGGCTAATAAATTCAAATCCACTCTTGAGTCTAGAGTCTTGTGCTTTCTACAGAGGTCGTTCAGTTACTATTTTTACACTTGTTTTTAATTTATTGTGTTTTCTTTATTTGATGTCTGGAGTAGATCTTTGTATGTTTGAAAATCTCAGACAGTCCACCCACCAACTGCATAAAGCAGCAACTCTTTACGCCCAGTTTTCTCAGAATTACAAGGGTTTGAAAAAAACGTGTCCGAAAATACTTTTCCAAAACTGCATTTTTTTGAGTAGTAAACTTTTTTTAAATTTATTTTTCGGGCAATATTTCTCAAACTGGAAAACCTAATTCCTGTATACAGTAGTGGATAATGCTCTTGAGATTTTATTAGTCAAAGAGAAATTGATTGTAGTGCGCTACGTTTATGGCGACAGTTAATTTTGTACAAATTTATTGACATGAAAGTTTAATTTGCAACTTAAAATATTGTAGCGCCAATACTACATGGACCTCGGAGTTTCTAATCCTAA
>JAQGBH010002128.1:0-26513 GCA_034698265.1 Sminthurinus aureus | reverse complement strand
GAAGCTAAAGATTTGCAACTCTTTTTTGTTACACCCAGACATGTTTATGTACTTTTTGAGCATATGGTCTCACGTTGTCCCATTTTCAGTGCAGACAAGCTAAATGAAACAACTATTTATTCAGTCTGATCAGATTATACGCTGCACTACCCTCTCGCAGTGAAGAATTCATAAAGCGAGATTTAAAATTGTGCTTTGCCACGATTTAGATTTTTGTCTCTCTTCAGTCTTCAGTCATTCATCTGAATGAGTTGGGGGAGCAAATTATTTGGAAAGTTAGTTTGAGAGAGGTTTTTGTGAATAGTGTTTAATGTAACATAATCTCCACACTTTTTAACTGGTTCGTCGTTAGTAAATACCTGTTACCTGGACTGGTGAAGAAATTTTGTTTTGTTTTGTTTTTACGTATCCATCGACTTGTCTTGTGCTACTGAAGTAAATACAAAGTAAATACATACACAAAAAATAACGCTTTTTAGTTAAAATTAAGATTTTTGAGCAACTGCATTTACTTAGTCCTTCTTAACGAATTTCTGTGGAAAGTGCACATTTTCCATTAAAATGTACATTATTTTGAAAGGCCAGAACTTTGATTTCTACTGAGATTTGAGATAAATAAATAACTCGGTTATTATCTATTTTGAAATACTATTTTTATCTATTGACCATTTACCTGGAAATTATTATGCATGTATAATATTGTCAGGTATTGCTAATTACCAACGGTTAGACAGACTGGTCTTTCTAGTTAATTTCAAGAATAAAACTAACTAATGACGATCAACTATCAAGATTGAAGAAGACGGACTAAAACATGAAAATTATACATATTCAGATTAGAAACAAAAAATATTAAGTATACACAGTCGATAATCTTGTTATATTTGGTGGCACTTTGTTCTTTATTGGTGTTGTGTGTTGTGAAGGAAAGTAATAATATTATATTATACAAAAAGAAGCATTTTTTGTTTCTTATATTTCTAATAAAAACTTGAAGACTTGTCAAAACAAAAAGGATCAAAATGAAATTGACGGAAGATATGGTCATTTCTCGTACCAAGACATCGGAACTTGCAACTGTCAAAAAATTTAATTGCTGGTTTGTGCACAATAAATATATGATTTTTTTTGTTATAAACTACATGTTATACTGCATACATGGTAGCATTTGATTAAAAAGTATGTGAAATTAAGGAAACTTGTTTGTTTTTTTGTTTATTTTTGATATAGGGGATCGGATTTGTCGGATGTCTCTTTAGTACGAAAATTACTTAATGTTGAAGTTTTGAGTTTAAGGTGAGTCAAAATTTATATCATACACATTTACTTTTGGTGAAAAAAGGTCCGCTTTGTCCTCTATCTCTTTCTTTGACCATTATAACAAAGGTTATTTTTCCTTTGACCCATCTCCTAATTTGTAAAATAGATATATATAATATACATTTCATCCCGTACATGCGATGAAACTTGGTCAAAACAATAAATATTGTACATGCAATTTTGATACTATTTTTGAAAAATATTATATATCTGAGCGAAGAAATCATTGACAGTGCAATAAAAAATGCAATTGTAGAGTATACTATACATAACGTATGCAAAACTACAAACAATGACAGAGCAGTTGTAAAATAATGATAGCAACCATGATAATATTGCATCTATAGAATGTACTATGTAGGATGCAGGATTATGTATAATGACCAAAGATAGAAAGGTCAATAAGGTAACCTCACTATAACAAACCATTTTAAGGTATAGAAACATTTATTTATAATTTATAATGTAGCCTCTGTCTTAAATTTTCCATCATAGTCCATAGTAGTAGTACTTTACAAAATGTACTAATAAGTTGTTCATACTCCGGGAAGAATTACACGTTGTAGATTGATTATACACACACACACATATGACACTCTTGAGTGGCTATTAGATTAATATTTTACACACACATGCATCATGAATCATGAAGCAAGTAGTACATCCTAAATTGCATTTATCAGTCATATGTTTGTGGTTTGTGACATTAGAGTTAGAGTTGGAGTGAACTTGTACAAAGTACAAATGATATCTATGTAATTATATTATGAGGTTCATCTTCGTCTTATCATGTCATATATATACATTGATTCCTAATTGACATGACCCGATTGATAAACTTTAATGTTTTTATTTAACTGTATTGTAATTTGTAATACTTTACATCCAATTGAACAGTTACATGTTACATGTTTTATCGAACAAGTAGAATGAGAAATTTAGTGACGCATATAAAGCACTTTTTCACCTGAATTATTATTTATAAAAAAAGAATGCAAATAATTTACACGTGTTTTGATGACAAATAGTTTTGTTTCATGCACAGAAAACGTATAAAATAAAAAATAATAAATAAATAATAAAGATGTTACCATTAAAATATAAACTATTCACACGGAGGCTAATGTTCTCCATGTAGTTTTTAATTTGTAGGTAATATGAAACCGCGTAACACAGTATGTTCATGTAAAATGATACAATTAAAACGCAATAATAATAAGGATGAATCAGGGAAATGAATAATTAATATTTACTAATATAACATACATAAAATGTACTTTTTATGTGTGTCTCATCCGTATATTTTTATTTACTTGTATGAATTATGATATTACAACTGTGCGTGTGAGTAGAAATGTGAATAGTGTGTGTTTTTGTTCTGGTTAATTTGACTTAACGAGAGAGTATGTAATTTCATAGCGACATGTTGTAGTGTCTAGTGTCCGTAGTTTTTTTTTTCTACACTCCAACTCTAGCTTTGTTTTTAAAAATAATCAGCCTACCTCTGTACATAATTTCCATAAAAGCTTCTGTAGAAAAAAAGTCACCAACAGCATACATGTTAAAAGATTGTCTCTATAATACATTTAAAGCGTGCAAACATGACAAAAACAGAAACTCTTTTAATACTGTCATCCAAAAATGTTTGTAGTGTGTTTGTGTGTGTGTGGACTTTGCAATTTACAATCAAAGCATTTGCATTGTCATTATATGATGGTAATCATGTGTATGACTGTATTACACCTCACACCTCTGTAAAAGAGTAAAGAGTTTTATAATATTATTATAACCATTTAACATCTAAGAGAGCGATACTACTAGTACATGCCCCACTACAGTGATACCATGTATAGTTAAATGCTAAATAATATGTTCTGTACATATTGTGTATACATGTGACAACATAGACAATTGAAAAGAATAGTGTTGATGTTTGAAAAAAAAGAGTGCTTGGCTTCCTTCCTCACTCATTCACTCACTCTCTTTTAATTGTGATAAGCTTAAAAGGACACTCCATGGCATCATCACCAAATTATGTATATTGCCTCATTATTTCTATTTCGTTCATTATGCATCTATGCTAGCCTATATTATATGTAGCCTCACTACTCAATACACACGGCGAACCATAATGGCAAGTATGCAAAAACATTAAAGGTTATACTTAATACTTATATAATGTACTCGCTTTTTACTTGTGTGACAAAAAATGCGTGGGATTCATATAGGTCTATATCTATATTTGATACATGTGTATTGTATACCTGTGTAATACATCCTATGTTAAAACCATTTGGCATTATATTTCGTAAATTTGCATGAATATTAGTGACTATTGGCTCATCGAACCTTTTTGTTTAAGAGGGTCATATCATATTATAATGCCGATAGCAATAGCTTTTATTCATTATTAGTTGCAGTTAAAACTTAAAACCAGCCAAATTTTAAAAGTATTTAAAGGACTTATAATATATTATCATTTTTTATTTTTTATTCAGTTAAAAGTTGAAAACTGATGAAAATCTATGATTTGAATTCTTTTAAAGACTTAGGAGCCTGAAGCTTATATTTAAAAAATATTTTGTCGACATACTTACATAGTCATCTCCTTTTCTCGTGATGATGACTGAAAAAAAAAGATTAAACCTGATTCTGACCATCTAAAAGAGAAGTTAAAGAATGAAAAAGATGAATGTCTGTATGTATAATGTATAGAATATAGAAATTAAGGCGTCTATTGTTCGATTCTCATCCAATTACTTTGTACGTGTTGTCCATTTTAATTTTCAACATGTTTATATACGTAGTTCATGTTGAATGTTTACATATTGTAGGCTTAGCATAAGATTGATTTTGTGGTATGTAATATGTAGGCATCTTCCTATTAGCAATTCTTTATCATGCATAATAGAGTTAACATACTCTTTTGGTATAATATAATAATGTAATAGCTTGTCTTTCAAAGTACCTTTTTATTTTCTCGCATTTTTGTGCTTAACTAATAATAATAACTGTTTATCATTTCCCTTGTCGACAAGTTTTCAAAAATTGATAGTGTGCAGATCTCAGCATGTATTTTTTGTATGTATGTGGAATGTAGAATCAGTGCATAATAATTAATGTCTGCATTGTGCATGCACGTATAAATTCGTGTAATCTTTGTATTAACTAGTATCTATTGTCTAGTGGTATCAAATGTCAATTTAATCAAAATATGAGAAACAACTAGGATTTCAAATAGCTCATGCACGGAGCCAGAGAATCAAGAGTTGTTTTTTGTTTATTTATTTATTTAAATAAATTCATTCGAATCATGAGACAAAAGAGGTTTTTCACACATGAATAAAGAATTCAACAACTCTTATAAATACACGCTTGATTGTAATGCTTTAGCATTCAGAGTATTTAATATTTACTAGTTTGCCTTCTACAATCTATACTCTATATTCTGTATTCTATATTGTTATGCAGTCAATCCAATAATCCAATACTTGTGTTTTGTGTCTGATTGTTCTGTGTAAAAGAGAAAAAAAAGGAATTTGAAATTTCCTACACAGTTTTAGTAATTCAAGGTGAATTTTCCGTAAAAGGCAAAGTTTTTTGGGATGGTGGAAAAAAAAGATCTGTCAACTAAAACGGACTATGCTAATACTTTAAACTTTTATTATGACTTTTGCTACATATATATATACATTTACATCTATAGCATTATAACTTAGAACAAATGATACTTAACAAGTGATTCTCATTTATAGACATACCTATCACCTGTAGAGCACTGACAGTCTCTGCATAGCATAAAGCATAACAGCCTCTTTTGTTTGTAGTACACTAGAAAATCATCATACTTTTTGTATATAGATACAAAGTGGGGGATGGTTGAAATCATGTAGGATCAAAATTTAGAATTAGTGCTGCCCAAATTCTATTCCGAGATGCACATCATACAGAACATCAAGTGTATCTATGAGAGCTTTGATGCAAGTCTGCTTGATATGCATAACATACATGATAAATAGTATAGAAGTATGTACATTTATTTTTTATTTTTTACAAGTATATAGAATATAGAAGATAGGCCTACATGTTACATGTACAATGTATAAGTAAATCTATTTAAATGGTAATATCAATTCCTGCGTCATATTATTCAAAATATCTCTCAGTTTTTTGTTTTTGTGATTTTGATGATGCAAGCAAGCAAACAAACAAATGGTAAGCAACAGCCTTGTGAAGCCTTAAAAATTAACTGAAAAAGTTCATCAAGTCGTTCTTGATTTCTATCTTTTATCCTTACCACAATATAGATTGCAATTACATAATCATTTATTTTTATTATTTAATGCTGTATGTTGTATTCAATAGTTTGCATAATTTCCAATTTCCAATTCAGAAAATTTAATTCAGCTACTAATACTTGCACTTTTAGATTTTCTATAACATCTAAAAATAATTTGCAATAACTTGTCTGTACATTCTAGATTCATTGAAAGAATACCTGAAATAGCTTTATGCAAATAAAAATGTGCTAATTTGAAAACAGCAACAACTTTTTAAGTAGCACAATAACATTTCATTATTTTAAAATTTAAAATATATTTGATGCATGTTTTCTTAGCATGTTTTCTTATCTCTGTCTGATTTCACCGTTTTGGATGAGTTTGATGAGACACGAAACACGAAATGAAAATGCCGTAAAATCGTAAATTTCATCTCGTCAGGTTTTCTACCAAGCTAAATAGAAAATATAAACCCTGTCATGTTCAATGCTCAACAGAATTTCTTTCCTTTGTGAGCATTGACTCGCCATCGCCATATATTTTACATCCATTATCCTGTACTTGTTTTGCACACAGGAAATTGCAAACACATTCAATACGGCACGTTTTGTGTTTTGCTGTTTCTCGTGAATGATACACTATTAAGTCAAGTTTAAACTAAAGCATAAACATAATACTTCACAGTCGTTATCAGTGCTAAAATGGAACTTTAACTACTAACTATATAGGAAGGCTTTTCTGTGTGAGAAAAATCATTAAAACTCAAAACACAATATTATACAGTCAAATTGCACTGTTGCATTTAAAACAGCTATTACATAGTAAATACATAGTAAGTACCAAGTAATAGCAAATAGCAGACAGTAGTTTGGCAGAAAAAAAACTAATAGATTCCTCAAATTCGAAAGAAAAATGACATGATAAAATGAGGAGATATTAGTCCCTGGCAATTTTTCCCTTCGGATTGTGTATAGAAATTTGTGCACTGCAAAGTCATCGACTTGTAGATACTTTTACTGAAAGAAAGTTTACGGTATAATGTTTTATGGATCGTGTATCGACTTATCCCATTCATGCAATAGAATTATGTATAATGAAACCTCAAGCTTTTGAAAATGCAGACAAATATTGCGGATAAATATTCAGACATTGCATTGATATAAATAGTATTATTTGGTGCAACATAAGACAGCTGTAAAAAGAAAACTTGTCGGATAATGTTTCTGCACCAATTTAGGAGTTTTGTGTAATGAAGGAAATCATGTATTCATCATGTATTTCATGGGAATTTGGGAGAAATTAAAGTATAGATATCAGATATATCATACCAATTATCAGTAGTAAACTTGAACAAAAAGTCAGTCCCTTCAAATAATAAAACTTGTACATGAACTGAAAAAGAAAACCTTTCCAAAAGAATGAAAAACAAAGTTTTTTCATATTACTGGGGTGGAAACTACATTTTGTAGAATTGTAGCAAAAACATGTTCAATATGCAATTACTAAAGTGCACACAGCTAATTTTCAACCGTAGATTTTCCCAAAAAAATCTGAATTTATGAATACCGAACACTTGTGCTTGAGTAATCAAGTATCAAGTGAATCCGTGGACAAAATTCGTGAGTCTTAATAATGCGTATTAATAGGCCATCCTAAAAACTATAAGCTACAAACTACAGAATAAAGTATAAAATGCAAAGGAGGAATGGAAAAAGTTTCCTAATAAGTGCAAATTGTACACTGTACACTGGTCAATGTCAGTTGGTATTTTGTAACGTATAGGATAGGAAATAGGATATACGGCACAGAACCATTTACATTGTACATTTTTTGTACTTTAGTTTTTCTACATACTCAATACTCAATATTCAAGTATGAACTACGTTTTTATGTCAGTTAAATCCGTAGTATGATACGGTTGGGCGTGTAATTGGATATTCGTACAACTTGTGAATATCTGTAATTTTTGTACATTCAAATGATATCAAATTCAAGAACACAATCAGACATATACAAAAAATTCTACAACATGGTTCTTCCAAATATTTATAAGAATAGGCAACATAATGCTTATAGCGTATAGCGTGTTTCATTCTGTGCTTTGTACGTTTCATGTATTGTAACATCCACTAACAGGGGTAAGGAGTATTGATGTCAATCTATGGTACAAAAACCAATTTGAGCTTCAAGTTTAATGCCATGTGAATTCGCACGTCCTTACACACTTATTATTGTTAAATAGATTGTTTTTGTATATGATGTATGATGTAAAATGTAAACGTCAGCTACGTAGATCTAAATTCGATAGATAGATTGATTGATTGATCGTCTGTATAAAATACACATGATGTTTACTGTCAGTCATTTATTTGTCTCATACTTTTATATTCAATTGTAAACGCGAGTTATCTTGCAACATGATCTTGAGTCTTGAGACTTGAGTTCTTTCTACCTGTATTACACATGACATCTTACACATCTCAGTTTATAATATGGTTTTCTATTTTCTGTTGTGACAGGATAGTTTGTACATGAAATATGTAGGAAAAAAGGTACAACTACTGTTTTTCACGTTACCTCAAAAAGAGGTTCTCGTGCTCTGTTTCATACATAAATGGTGAAGTAAATTCACTGCAATAAACTGGTATCAAAAATCAAAAAGCACCGCAAATATTATTTATAAAGTAATTTGTACATTGTAGATATGATACACAATACACATGCGACTTATAAAATGAAAAATATTACAGACTACATGCGTAGGATAAAGAAGTGTGGTGTTTATTGTGTACCTATAGAATCGTAGATAAAAAAAGAAAGACACCCGGTGGCCATTAAAATTTGTTGGTTTTGTACAGGAAAAGATACACAAAGTACCTACTTGGTTTATTTTTTCAAATTTTATTGTGTACCTTATAAACTCTTTTCTGTGCGCTACATAATATTGTGCTATTAAATTGTTATAGTATAATAATATTATTATACGTACTTGGAATTAAAAATATCAAATTTCCGAGAACAATTACTGGAAAATAAAAAAGATGAGGGATTTGGTCACAAATTCTCATTGTGGTCCTCAATTCTCAATTCTCAATGCACGTAGATTCTCAATGTATGTCATATCTAGTATCTAGTGAAACGTCTATACAATGTACACTGTATAGATTGTGTATTTTCTGTATTATCCAATGATATTTTTTCATTCATTTTGAGTTTCGAGAGACAAGATTATCAGTTCTTTTGTACACTAGAAGCTAGATACTAGATACTAGACACTTTTGATAGGGAAAAGCACGAATGACTTTTTGTAGTGCTAGAGCTAAAAGTTTGTAGTTTGCACTATGTGAATAAAAGTAGTGAACAAAAGAACATGATTTTCGTGAGAGAAGGGAAATACATTTGACCACAGAAAATAGTTTTGACTCTGTGAATGGAAAATGGAAAACCACAATGTTGAATGTTGAAGTTTGTAGGTAAAATACCAAATACCAAAAACCAAAACAGAACCATACAACGGTATTTTGTATTTGGTATTTTGATAAGACATTTCGCGAATGATAAACGGTTATTGTACTCGGTCTCAAATTCTGTCTATAAACAATACTTTTGCCTGTTGCGCCCATCTGTCGTTATTCGTTGTAGATTATAGATTGTAGAGGAAATGAGTGTATTAAATATTAAATATTATACGTATGTTCAATGCTCATTGTAATACATTTTGTGCATATGTGATCTGATGAGGGTACAAAATACACTATAAAAATATATCTTTCCTATATGAATAAAAAGGAAATAATGTGCTATTATTATAGGATAAAGGAATAATTGGGAAGAAATATATATCCTTATTCCTTATCTATGTACAATTTACACGTACTAAGAGCAGTCACAGTTTAATTTAGCACTTATTACAATTGCACTCTAAAATAATAATAATAATAATTTTCAGTAAGTCTGATATCTTTACTATACATTTTAAAGCTCTTTTACTCTCTCTTGTGACTTGTGATCAGTCAAGTTTTACGGTTTCGCATAATTTTTGCTTGTGTCTACAGTCTAGAGTCTAAATATATTTAAGTACACAGATAGTAAAAAATATATTGTACTTTGTATGAAGAGGATCTAAAAATTGTTTTGAGTTTTGAGTTTTGAGATTAAAACATTAATTATTATACAGAATACAGAACAGTGCTTCTCTCTCCCTCTTCAAATGTCTTTGACTTTTGTACTACATAAATAATAAAGACGCGTATCAATTCATCATAAAACCAAAATATTATAAATATTATGTAAACTTTCGTTTTTAATTTTCAACAATTTACAACAGAATTAACAATACCCACAAACATTACATCATGTTGATAAGACAGTTTTCAGTGTACAGTGTGCAGAATACTTATTGCCCAGCAAAGAACTAAGCAGTTGGTGGTTGGTTGGTGTACGATGTAGGATAAATAAGACCGGTATGTAATTTTAAGATGCTGAATCTAAAATCTAAATAAATGTAAGGATCTAGTATCTAATCTTTTGGATTTTGACTAGCAATAACAGATAACAGTATTTTGCTACTGTTATTGTTATTATAATTTCTCTTTCTCATGTGTAATTTGTACACAAGAGCACAGTATTTCCAATTCAACTTCAATTCGCATATACATGTATCGTGTATGTATAATATTGTGTATATATGCATTTGAGCTCTAATCATAATCTCAATTCTCGATGCAATGGTAACTATTGCATTTTTCTCTCTCGTTACTCTCGAGTCTCGAGCTTCATTCTAAAACATGAACTCTGTTCTCCGTTTCTTTGTTCTTCATTTTTTATTGTTTGGGGTCAATAGCAGGACTTTACTTACCTAGTTAAAAATTCTGCAGTTCAGTTTTGAGTTTTGATAATGGTTATTGATCGTTAGATATTTCCGTGCGATCGAATGTCGAATCGTTTATACTTAAAATTAGTACTTCATGTTTAGAATTTAGAATTTTATAGCGTTGTGCCCTATAATTTTTATTATGCCTGCTACCTGCTACACATTAGACATTAGACATGCTACAACTAGTTGTATGATGTAAGCTTTTCTATTGTTTCAAAAAAGTTGAAAAAGTAACAGCAATTTTCGCTTCCTGATGGTACACAATTTTTAGTCCATTTTGTCATTTTATTGTATTGTGTATTGTGCGTGCAGTAATAATCTACACAATCTAAAATTGATCTACGAGCTTCCTTTCATCAGCAATATAAAATGCAAGCCAAATGGTTAAAATGCACTGCACGCCAAAGTGCTTTTAATTTTGAATTTAGGATGTGAGACTTTAGACACTTTTTTAAGTGTCATCCCACACTTTTCTTCAATTATATACGAATATGAATTTGACAACATTAAAGTTTAAAGTTGACTGAAAACGCATGTATATGGTTTTTATTTTTTATCTATAGAAGCTTACGGCTATGTTTTCCCTAAAAAACGTGCTTTAACATGCACACCATACACCATACACACAAAAAATTGTAGACTTGTACACAGACGAGATCGGTACAAAATACAAACATAAATAAAAATAGATATTTCACGTGATGTGCCTAGCGCGTGTGTTCTGCTACCTGATATGTGTTCCACATTCTACATATGAGAGTTTAGAAGCGGAAAGCTTATAACGTGATAGTTGGTAGTTGGTAGTTTGCAAAAAAGAGTAGTAGTAGACTCGAGACTCTAGACTCTTGTTTGCCTATATTAAGATGCTGACAAAAAATGATTATGATCCTATCATGATGTGTAGCTGCTGTGGACTGTAGACTTATATTTAAACTAAACAATTGAGAATTAAAACCAACCGTGTAAAAATACTTGAGTGAGAATCTCCAATGTGTAAGCATGAAATTTTGGCACGCTGGGCTATGTTTTTGTCTTTGCACGCTAGTCTCTAGTATCTATTTAGTATCTCTGGTTTGGATTTTGGACTATACCATTATTATTTACCTTTGTTGTATTTAATATTATGCTACATTTAGGATTAAGAATAGGTGTACATTATACACATATAAGTTTACATTTTACGTTACAAGTTACAAGAGAAAAGAACAAGAAAGAGCGATTTCACAAAATAATTGACGGCGGTCGTTGATTCTCTTTCTCTCGCTCTCAAAGTCTCAAAGGCACTTGTTGCTGGTTACTGGCTGTTTGTTTGTATTCGTAAATTCGTAAACATCTGAACTCACATAAACTTTACTCTTTATTCTTTACTCATAAATAGCCATAAAGTGTAACATTTATAACGCTTTACAATAATATATCATATTATAAATTATAAAGGAGAGCAACAATTCATTTCTTTTTACTTTGAATGGTTTCATTTTCATTTTATCTACTCACTACTCATTCTTGACTCTCGACTTTTGACAGACATAACAATAACAATAATGATATTTAACATTAATATCACTTGAAAAACAAATGTATTAAATTTGCCACATACAAGTCAAATATGAGACGAGACCATTGTTGAGCAACAATAAACGCGAAACACACATTCATTTCGTATGTATTCTTTAGTAAAAAATGTTATCCAAAATAAGATAGAATCTTTATTTATCTTTCAAGTTTTGGGTTTCAGATTTCAGACGACAAGATAAGTAAAGAATACACTTGCACTGACATATATTATGTTATAACATGTTTAGTTTAATTAGGGTCATAAAAGAGAATGAGTGACTGATTAAATTTGTTGTCATTATCTACGAATATGAAATAATGCTTAATAATAAAATAACTACCAAATTATTACCTATTTATGAATATTAAATTAAATTCTCATTGTTTATACTTAATATTGCGGACTTGGTACTTGAGCGTTTGTGGTTGGTTTTGCATAGTTAAAGAGTCGTTAATCCATTTGCAACATTTAGGCTGTTTTGTGTAAATATTGCAGCCGGAAATATCGTACTTTAGTCGTTTTTGACTTTATATGAACATTTTGTTCTCGTATACATTTCGTAGTGTATCGTTTCACTACAGTGTAAGCATGATCAAGTCAAGGGTCAGTGAATGTAATAATATATGAATGCAATCTTCAGTATGAAATATTACAGTTTCTTCCGCTCGTTGCATGTACAATGTACAGTTAGATCATTTCCTGTTCCAAATATCTTTACCTATAATACGTACTTTGTATTTTGTACTGTTTGTGAAAAATGAGATGGATGTTTTACAATGACAGACAAAAATCATGGAACTTCATTGTTCATTGTAAATTATTTCTAGTTTTTGGAAAATAAATGTATTAAATGTGTTTTGTCTATTGTTTTTTTTTTATTTCAGCTTGAACAAAATCACATCCCTAGCAGATTTCCAACAGTGTAAGAATTTAACGGAGCTCTACGTCCGTCGAAATGAAATCCGTGATTTATGTGAGTTGTGCTATTTACAAGAACTACCCAGACTCAGAAGGCTACTTCTTGCAGAGAATCCGGCTGTAGAGACGGCCGGACCTTTGTACAGGGCAACTGTATTGCGATGTTTGCCCCATCTTGAAGTCCTGGACAATCAAGCTGTCGCACCTGATGAAATTGAAACAGCCATGAAGCAAGGGCTTATTTTAGAACATCCTCTACAACGAAGAGAACGAACATCACCCGAACCAACATACTACGAAAGAGAAAGTCCACCACCAGCCAATAACAACAACAACAATAATATTAAAGGAAGTCGGCGTAGTTTGTCCCAGTATGATTATGAAGAAGATTCACCACCTTACAGACAGCCAAGCCAAGCTCCATCACACTCACCTGAACAGTACCAATACCAACAACATAATGTAAGTACATCATGTAAAATGTATAGTTTACGACGTTAGCTCAACACATTTATGTTTGTGCATATTATGTTAAAGAGTTTAGAGTTTTACCGTAGTTTATAGATTTTTTTAATGTCGTATGTTGTGTATGACACGGCACACATTGACCTCCTGGTTCCATGCATCATAGTATACTATTGCTCTCATTTTTCCTGAATGTTTTGAGCTTTGAATTTTGAATTTTGACAAACATAAACGACAATACATTTTTTATGAATGGGACTGTAGACTAAAAATTCTAAAGTCTAAAGTTTCTGGAAGCTGCTTATTTGTTGAGTTGATGGTGGTTGATGCAAACTTTTCTCCAGCGTCTGTATCAGTATTTGTATTTGTAGCTGCGTGTTGCTTTTTATGAGCTTTCTTTAGTGCCATGCATAACTTGTGTGCCTGCATAATAAAATGCATAATTTTTATTATATAAAAAAGCTTTTAAACTAATCAGACGAGAAAAAGTAAACCAATTTAATTGTGAGAGTAACCTTCACTCCTTTTTTAAAGTAATAAACCTCTTGCATGCAAAATTGATAACAGAATTTCGGTTTATGTATAAAATATAAAAGTAACCTACTACCTTCCAGCTTCTTGCTTGACTACTTAACTGTATGCTATATGTTATATGTGGTGCATGCTCCTTATAAATTATAAATAGACGTGAGACGTGAGCTATTTACATTGGACATTGAACTAAAAAAACTAATTAGCTTTCTGTTTTTCTTGATCTATGTCATGCTAACACGTTTTAGGGTTCTGGAAATAAATCTCCAGAGACGATAACAACAACAATTCCAAATGGTACTACGATCCCACGTACCCCTACCTCTGCTCTACCAGCTTTAAACAATAGTATGCCTTTAGTAGAAGAATTGAGATCCTCTTCACCTCCAACAAATGTCAATAGTCCAGGGACAGTACCGATGGTAAGTTCTTTATCGGAGTCGGATTTTCCTTTTATCTTGTATTTTGTATTTTGTCATGTTACAAAACAAAACTGCATGTTACAAAATATAGAATACATGACGATAATAATATTCATTACTTTTTTTGCTTAAACCTGTGGTGAGCTTTGAAACATGTGGGAAGAAATAATAACATTTTTATCTGAGTTGGATGTTGTGTCTAAAGCCTAAAGTCTAAACTATTTTTGGTCATGGACGGTAGACGATTGTCTAATAGTGATTAGTTTACTTCATATTTATACGGTGTACTAAATACTAATCAACTAAACTAAGTTTTTGTCCTGATTCGGGTGTGGTTAATACCTTTTTTAATATTTGCTCGCTCGTAAATAATCAGTAGTAGTAACTACTTTTCCTTTGGCGAATCTGCATACAATGTTCCAGTTTACAAATGATGTAATGATGTATTTCATGCATTTTATGTGCAAACGTGTCATAAAGACGCTGTTTTATTTGAAGTGAATAATAATGATTCAATGATGCTTTATTTTCACCCTTATCATATAAAAAGTAGGCTGAAAATTTGTCCTTATGACCATATGTTTTATGTTTATTCCTGTTGACTGTGTTTATAAAAGGATAATATTAATCGCGTAAATGCTGTATGTATTATGTATCCAATCTATTTACGTTATGTGGGAAAAGAAACTTCATGTGGTATTATGTACAATTAATGTTTATAGTAATATTAATATTGATATCTTTGGTAAATTAATTTACAGAGGAAAAGTAGTGCTTCACCCGTCGATGGCTATCAACATCAGTACAGGGAAAATGGTTCTAGGAGAGAATCAGTGGATTATTCCCCGCAAAACTATGACAATTACTACGACGAACAAATGAGTCATCACAGGCAACAAGTTCAGCAAGTTCAAGTAATGCCAACCCAGAGACATCCTCCTATCCCACCTCATCATGCAAGAACCAAGCCCAGGACTAAGGTAATAAATGTGTGTATTGACCTGCAACAAACATTTTTTTATTATATTTTACTACCTTTTTTATCTTAAATACATAAATGGTAAATGGATATTTACGTTTTACGTGGATGGATGAGAAAAATATGTAACGACTTATCACATTCATATATTTTTATGCCCTTTTTCCTTTTAGACATCAAACCTGTTGTCTGCAGTTCTTTGTCTGATTCCTGTAAGTCTAAAACTATACTGTCGAATTTTCTTTTGATATGAGTGAATGGTATTGATTTTTGATTTTGAACATTGGATTTTATTGCTGTTGTTTTAATATGATAACTTTCTTGCTGTGTTCAACATAATATAATAATTAATGTTTAAAATTACAGGAATTGGATTATGGTAGTCTAGAAGTTATCGAGTTGGCAGTACGAAGAAGAATGGACGAAATAATCAATAACTAATCCAATATCCAATATTAATCTTCATTATTATTCATTATATAATATACAATACCATATACATATGGATTCAAATGCTTCCTTCAGCGTCAAGCATCGCAAGTCAAAGTAAAAACGAATTACAAACGATTACTATATAATTTTTAAATGAAATTTACAACACTATTATAGAACACAGTCCGCGTGTACATGAATATGAAATACGATAAAATATTGATATCAAATATCAAAACAGTGTGAAAAAAGTGTTGAGCGTTGAGAATACAACAATGAAATGAGTAATGAACACATTAATAAAATAACAAATGTTATTAATCAGTAAAAATGATCAGACATGTATAGAGTATATATACATATAGTGACAGCTATATTATAAAAGATGGATACGGAATACCGATGAGTTTAACAATCATACATTTGGCATTTGGCTAATGAGAATAATCATGTGTAAATAGTCAAGTTATTTCTTGTATAGTCAAAATCTTCTTCTGTTCTCAAGCGTATTTGCAATTTGCACCATTATACAAATTTGATGTTAAATGATCAAAAATATTAACTAGTATTATTTCGTATTTAGTATTTGGAGTCAAGAATCAAGAACAAGCGTAAGGAACAAACATATATAATATAAAATATAATAATGTAAAGTTACGGCAATATAGTGTCTCACTTGCAATTTAAATGTATAATCAATACACAATTCTGAACAATCTTTAAAAGGTACAGCATTTAATCAGTCTTACTGTGGTACTTATAAGCAATCTTCTTAACCATAATTAAATAATAATAATTATTATTACTGTTATAAATCTATATTATGTACAATTGTATAAAACATAAAGTTTATCGTATATTATATAATACATATATTATGTATCCGTCTACATTGCATATTTTATGACAATGAACAGTCACTCAAATAGGTTGTGTATAAATGTAACACGTACAATAATATACGTTGTCAATGTTATTGAAGGTGTCGTCGTGAAAACTTAAACACTCAATACTTATAGGAATTAAGCAAATAATATATTATAAAAGTAACTGTTTGAAGTTTGAAAGATAGGATGTGTTTTAAATCCACAAATTTTTATGATGGTGCATGTGTGGAGTGTGAAGTGTATTAATGTTGATGTATTATGTAACCACTGACAAGTTTGTAGTGAGTATGTTCTTGGTAGAACATTTTTCTGTATGTACGTGGAATATAGAACTTAAAAAACTATATTTAGTGAAAATGAGTGAATGAATTGATTTAGACAAGGAAATTTTTTTTTTGACTTAACAATCCTTTCGTCTTCTACCTCATACGTATTCATTCATTCTCACGTTTCAAGTTGAGGAATATGATTGTAAAATAATAATCAATAATCAGTAATACACAATCTATAATGTTATGAATGGTAAAATAATCTATAATCTATGGTCTTTGATGTGCAGTGTGTAAATAAGGTTCTACATGGAAATTTTCTAAGTCTGAATAGAGCGTGCTGTTAAAAAACTAACCGAAAGTTTGTTTTGTTAAAAGTGTGATTTACAGAAATAACTTGCTTGTATGAAGATGCATACATGTAAAAAAATCGTAAAAACTAAAACCACACACATAGAGAAAGAGAAAGAGAGAGAGAGAGTTTACAAAAATTCTGTTGAAATGTTTGAGATTACAATGGTAATGATTAATGAGGAATACACAGATTGTTGTAAAGCTCAAAAATATGACTTATATAAAATATAAATTGTGTGGCAAGTAATGAACAACATGAGACTAAAACTTTATATCTAAAAAATTCTATAGTATTCTATGTAAAAAATATAAAATATTATATTCTTCATGTATAATTTGGATTTTCTGGAAGAGATGTGTATTATTCAGTTAGTTTTATTTTGGAAAAAACCCCAAGTAAAACAGTACGATAGCGGACAAACTATACTGTCGAATTTTCTTTTGATATGAGAGTGAATGGTATCGATTTTTGATTTTGAACATTGGATTTTATTGCTGTTGTTTTAATATGATAACTTTCTTGCTGTGTTCAACATAATATAATAATTAATGTTTAAATTTACAAGAACATGTTTATGAGTGTGGTACTTATTTTATTTCAAGATTTTATCGTATAACTTGTGTGTAATATAATTATTATGATATGATTTAATAATTAATATTCTTATTTTAACTTTTTTCGTGTGGAAAATAGAGAGAGAGTTTTGATTCAGTTCGCTTCTTGATCTACTGTCTCTGTTTTTTTTGTTTGTATTATATTTGTATCAACACGCTTTTATTACTTATTACTCACGATTAGTTTGTACTTTATACCATTAAATATATTCACGTTTTTTTGTACTTTTATGTTTTATGTTTTGATATTTGATATTAAATGATTTGAAGTTTGTCATTTCAATTTTCAATAATTTGTGTGAATACATTTATAATAATCGTGGTTAATATTTTACGTCGAGTTGTCTATAATCTATAATTATCACAAGACATGTGTATTATTAAAATGGGTTATGCTTTAAAAAATTTAAAATTTTAAATGTACTGTAAAATTAACTGAAAAAAAACTATAAAGAATTTATTTGGAATGAAATGAACTATGAATAAAAAGAAATAATTTTTACATGATTTTTCTTCACAATTATTATTATTTAATAAATTATTATGTACATTAAAAGTATCAAGTTAAAATGTCAGCACAATTTTTATACCCAGTAGGATTCTGTGGACTATAACAAGCTTTGCTTGGTTCAGGACCACAAGTAGAGTCAAGACAGCAGGCATACGATATTGAAGCGTTGTAACTATTTCAAAGGAAAGGGAGAAAATATGCCAATTTATAATGATTTTTTCTTTGCAATTTATATGTAATTTAGTGAAAACTTTTATTGTATAACGTACAAGAGAAATCCATCTTCATCAATGCAAACGGCTTCTGTTCCATCTAATACTAGAGTCTTGAAATTTCCTCGGTCATCACACTGTCTTGCTCCGATTCCGGTCAAACCCTCCATTTCGTAATCTTCATACTCACGAGCACAATCTTAGTGAAAATGAAAAATTGGTACACATGACATAACTCATAATTCATAGTTCAAGTTCTGTGACTACAAAGGATAAAGGACACTCTAAACATTAAATAGTTTGATTAACTTACTGCAATCCATTCTTTGAGTTCCTGAGCCATGTGTACGGTAATAATTATTGTTTCGAAGTCCATTTTTGTGGACGCATTCGTCACTGTTTTGAATTGAACCAAAGAGAAAAGAGAAGCAATTGAATTATGCTGAAATTAAAAGTCTCGTATAATATGAACTATTCATAAAATATTAACTGACGTACAATTGTCCGTTTTCTTGATATCTTTTGTAGGACCCATCATAATCACAATCGGGTGTGTGATATTTCATCAAATTTAGCCCATGTAAATTGGCCTCGTTGTTAATTCTTTGTACTGCAGTATAAACGCTGTCACACTGTCTCAGGTAACTTGTGCCCATATCTTTTTTGTAGCAAGGAAGCTCCATCCAATTTTTTTCTGGAACAACCGCACCTGTTAATCACAATCCGGTTGTTAGTTTAGTTTTCGAAATATGAGAATATAGAAAATGCATATTTATTTACGCACCAGTCAATTTTCCAGTCAAAGGATCAACACAGTAGCAGAGTCCTGAATCACTATCACATTGCAGCGGCTCGTAGGATCCGTCATAAGTACAATGAAGAGTGGCTATTTGATTGTTTTGTCGCAATTCATGAGCATGAAGACTGCATCCTAAAAATATCAAAAACATGCATGACCAATACTTTATTTTTTCTTGTCATTTTATGGTACGTGATACAATGACTTTTACTTTGTTTCTTAAATATGCTCAACACTCACCACATGTCATGTTACTCATGTCATTCGACCACTTTCTTCGTCCAAAAACCCGTTTGCCTTTTGGATCAGTACAAAAACAAAATGCTTTCACATCGTTCTTTGCTCCTTTGCCTGGTATTTAAAATTGAAAAATCAAACTTGAATTACTAATCAACGAAAAGAAAAAGATGAGGAACATTGATCATTTAAGTGAAATATGAAATTGGTCATACATTGAACGGGTGCATAGGAGCCATCCGGGCTACAATTGGGAACCCAGTGTAATTCCTTTGGCTTGGCTTGTCCAAGAACTCTTTTCTTCTCGCATTCATTCAGATCTTCTTCTTGATCGTCCATTTTGACACAAGTGTTGGTATCTTTACTACACACGAATTTTGATGGACATTGACTCACCATAACAGGACAAACTTTTTCTCCACAGTTTTCATAGTAAGGCTTTACACATTCATCCCCTTCCGTTAAAACTGCTCGCTTGACACAACCCGGACAACAACCACAAAGCTATTAAAAATTCAATATAACAAACAAAATTAATATGGCAGTGTAAAGAAATATAATAAATATCCAGTTTTCAACATACAAATTGATAAAGGACGTACTGTCAATTTTTCTTGCCATTCTGTCCCTTCCGCACAACTCTTTGCTCCGAGGGTGGTGTTACAGGTCACTCTGTCACAAGAATTTGCATCTCCAAGCAATTTCTTTAGGATCAAAGGACACAAATCTCCTTTTGCCTCTGAAAAAGTCACTTCACCCGAAAATGTGAGAATGTAAAGGAAAGTACAGAATAAACTTCCTAGTAAAATCAACATTCGTTGAAACATTTTCCTTCGTTTTAATTTTCTCCAAATCTTGCCAAAAATACACACATATGACGTAATCTTGATTCTTGACCCTGGAAATTATTAACTCAAACGGTGGAAAATATTTTCAAAGAATGATCTCATTTTTTACACAGAATTCCGCACAAATATCAGTGTTTCAAAAACCAAAAACCTTTTATATTTTAAAACATGACGTTTAAAATATTCAGTCACATAAATTTGCTGGCAATACACAATACACAACACAGAAAACTTTGCACACATACGTTTTCCCTCTGGTAGATAGTAGATACATTTATCAATTGTAATACATTGGGCATTGAATCAGTGTCAGTTTGCCAAACATCAGCGTTTTCTCTCCTTATCTTATCATTTATCATGGATATTGAACATTGACTATATGCAATCTAGGTTTCTGTTTTATACGTGCTTTAAAATTTTGGTTATCTCACTCTGGCTTTTTTGTCATAAAGCAAGGGATCACAAATCACAAAATCCACAAAGCTCGTTCGATATTTGATTAGATTAGCTGATTACAAATTACAAAGAATATCCAAGGATTTTGATACTGATGACTGGTGACGGATGTTTTTTTTACCTGGTGACTGGTGAGTAAGCATTTTTACTTTTCACTGTAAACTGTAATCCGTTTTGAATTTTGAACGCATTTTACAACTGTGGAGTTTTGAGTTTTGAGGTAAATTTTACTAAACTCTGTTATCTTTTATGAATTAAAAAATAAAACCAAGAAAAGCTGTACAAAATACAAAATGCGTTGAGTTTGTAATGTTTCTCCGCAAATACTGTTTACTGTGTTGGCCACAGATTCAAGATTCAATTAGATTCCGTCATCTTGTTGTGCTTCCTCAGTTTAGTGGAACTGAAAAATGAAATGGCTAGTGCTAGATTTAATGTTGATGCAAAAAGCACAAGACACAAGAAACTAGACACTAGATTTTGGATTTTAGACAAGGCATGGAAAAAGGAGGAGGGAGCAAGTTTCACTTCTGTGAGCATGCATGTAATTTTTAAATTTGACGTTGACTCTGTTTGTCCTCCTATCTTGTATTTTGTATCTTGTGTTTTGTGTTCTCTCTGAATTGTGAATTGTAAACGTAATTACGCTTGGTTCTTCGTTCTACGTTCTACACGTGTGTTTTTCTTTTTTCTCCATTGCATCTGTAATCTGAACATTGTACATTGTACACAATACACAATTCTCTGTGTATAAATAAATACATGTAAAATATGTGTGTATTACAAGATTAAGAATGTGTTACGAGTTTTGAGATTCGAGTTACGAATGTATACTTGGTATTTGGTATTTGAGTAAGCTTAAAACTTGAGGGTGTTCCTCTCTTTCTCTCCTTTTCCTTCTCTTCTTCTTCCTCTGCCTCTGTCTACAATCTACGTAGAAAGAATCTTATGGTCCATGAACAAAATTTCATTTTACTTTATTATTGTCTTCTTTGGGGTGTTTTCGCATAGCATAGTCAATAGTCAAGTCTCAAGTCATAGTTTTTAAGCTTTCTTGATTCTTGATTCCTTTGATTCTTCTGCACTGTCTCTTCCTTCTTCCTCTAATCTTTCTCGTCACATCTTTATCGTCTGCTAAACATTAAACGTGTGCACTGCTTTTCTATATCTATCTGTAATTTTTTTATTCAGTTTATTCTTTGTGCGTTGTGCGTACATATTATATTCATTGTCCATTGTTCATTATTTATTACATCACACATATGCCGCTTGCTGTTTTGAGTTTTGATGACAGTTTACAAAATACACAAAAGATGCAAGATATGAGACATGTCTCATCTTCCCTGATTGTGAGATGAGAGCTGAGCAAAGAAAAACACCCGAGGTGAAACTTGATGAATTATGAATGATAACTGTCAAATAGAATTTTAAACGTGCTTCTCATCTTTTATTTTCATAAAAAAAGGTATGCAATGAAAGAAATGAAAAAAGAAAGGGTTGAGTTCTGTTTCTGTTTTTGCCTTTTAATTTTAATTTTATCATAGTTACAATATTTACAATGTACAATGTACAGTGTGTGTACAATAATAATATTACATAGTTAATTTTAGTATAATATTAGTGTACAAAAATTAGTGGAATACTTGTTTACAGTATCTCTTGTACTAAACTAAATAGTAAATTTACTGAACCGAGTGCGTTTGTTGTGAGTTGTGAGGATCCATAATATTACTAAAATTACGAGTGTTTATTGTACATTGTACAAACTAAGTACGTGACGTAGTGTAGAATGTACAATGTTAATCTGGTTACTGGTTACAGGTGAAATTAAATGGATCAAGAGCGGGGCCAGAGTTCTTACTATATGTAGTCATATTATTTAATTTTAGCTATTCGTTGCTTTCTGCAATTTCCTCGTTATTTACAAGTAATGAATAAATAATTGGTTGTTTCTTTACTCCAGTGGTCAGGGCACATAGAGTCGCCGGACAATTTCCTGCTTGAAAATGTGTTCTCGTCCCGTTATCCACGAATTCCGACTACATTTATTTACAAAATAAGTACAAAACAGTATCATTTAGCATTTAGACTTTCTACTGTAATAAAACAAAATTTAAAATATATAGGCTTTTGTTTTGTTTGTTCTTTTTCTGGCTGTGCATGTGTAATGTGTAGAGTGAATCGTGGAGATTAGAAAAATCAGTACTTACTTCAGTATCTACTTTTTGTCCATTCACCCAAATGTCCAAACTATCTTTTTCTAAAGTAGAAAATTAGAAGACAAATGACACTTGCAATTTGACATTGCAATTTGCATGCACTGTTTTACAGGAGCTTGAATTTTGGATTTATGCTGTGTTTTTTTACCTAAAACGATTCGAAGATTTGATCCGTCCACCGTTGTTAAAGTCCATGTTTTTAATATTTTTGACTGTTTTTCCATAAACTGTTTAAAAGGTTTCCCGTCCACTTCTAAAGAATATCGATAGGCAAACATTCCTAAGAGAAAGAAAGAAATTGTACATTTTTTATTCGCAGTTGAAAGCAGTATAACAATATTATAACATCATGAAACATGAATCATGAATCATGAGCAAAATTTGAAGTAGTATTTTTGAAACACTGTTAATTTTTTACTAACCGAAAGGATCCACTCGGATTTTACAACGACTCTCTCCAATTTTAAATTCTTCATGACCCACCAATTTAAACATCCAATCTCGCTTCAGAATTTCCTGTGAAAAACAAAACCAAAGGTCACATTTACTTTACACACACGGACTTTATCAGTTTCTCCAGAGTCCAGAGCTGCCAATTTACTCGATTCTCCAATCTCTAATCCTTTTTCCATTTGAGCAATCACGGAATCCGTGTTTTACACATATAAAACATAATTTGATGTAATTTGGGTTTATACAAACAGAACGTGTGTTTGTCCATAAAACAGACAGTTGAACATAATTTGGGCAAGAAAACCAAAGGAAATGAGGAAATTGGTTGTTAAAATTGACCTTTCCTAAACTTTGCTTGGTATTTGGTAGGTACTTTGGAATTTGTTATGAGTTGGAATTTGGAATAAGGAACCCTGAGGGATTCAATTGAATTCAGTTAATCGTTTCCTCCATTATAATGTATACATGATATAATGTGCAGTACTTACACGTTATAGGCAGTCATTAGTCATTAAACATTTATAAATTATGATTACACATGTCTAAAAATAACGTGCACAAAACTTTTATGTTCGCGTGATATGGAACATATAGAACATGGAACATGGAAAAACGGAAAACGCATGGCAGTTTGCAAATAAAAATATAAATGTGAGAAAGTACATGTATTTAAATTGGAGTGAAATAAAAAAGGTGGGCTGGGACATTCTCTTCATTATCATTTATCATACAAAGAAAAACGCATTTTGGGTAAAAAAAAATCAATAGAAAAGACAACAAAGTCAAAATAATTGGACTTGTTGTATCATCAGAGAAATGTCAATTAGTCATGTGTTTCTTTGTGTGTTGTGTCAACTGTCAACGGAACTGTCAGTAGACGTCATTTTCGTCATTCCTAGGTGTAAAACAGTAGAATTAAGACATAATACACAATAACATTAACAAAAAATTAACTACAATTATTTCGCCTACAAAAAATTCTGCCATGACATGATGACAGATGACAGCTACACGTGACAGAAAGATAAAAACACAAAATTTAGGAGATTCAAGATTATCGTCTTACCTTCCCATCGACACGAATTATCCTTTTCCCAGAGGTAGTTCCGTGATCAAACTCGATTATGAACAGTCCGGTATGAAGAGGAACCTATAAAAAATGGAAAGTTGTGTAGTTGTAATTCTATTTAATTCTAGATTCTAGATATTTTTTGTACATTTAACATTTTAAGGCTCCACTACTTTGTCCATTACATGCATTTTTATTCACGTTATATGTGAGTGAAATTCAATTTAAAAAAGACTACGACCAATGAAATTATATTGATTTTTAAAAATGAATAAAAACTATATGTTCATTCATAGCCCACACACAACAACAACAACTAATTACAACTTATTTATTCATTGATGGTTGCAAAACAAAAATTACCTCCCACACGGCTACTCGATCACCATTTCCAATATTCTCGTCACTCATAATTAATACAGGGTTTCAAGTTCTTTGTGCATATACACAGAACACACAATCAATTTCTCCGGTTTACTTTTTACACATAAAGTATAAATAATGGGAGACGAAGACGACACTGAAAGGATTTTGATTTTTGAAGGTTCTACATTTTACATTTTACATGAAGACTGAAAACTCAACTATTTGTCAACAATCATGCGGAATTTGGAAGAACACTTGATTAATGGTTAATGTAAATCAGTAACGTGTGGGTAACAAATTTTAATTATTAAAATTTTTTTAACAATAAATTTTAAAAATTATTGTTATAATTTTACGTTGTATTGATTTGATTTTTGGTTAGTAGTAGAATTTTGAGTATAAGAATTAAAAAAGTTGTGAAAAGTGTAAGCACAAGGATTTTCACGTTGTCGTTAGGAGCTGCTGGAATTCCGAGTCCTCGTCAAACTTTCTTTTATCGCTCCTCTTTGATCTTTGATGCAAAAATTATAAAAGCTCCAAAGTTCTTTTTATGTACAAGTAATTCGTTTAATGTCCAATTTCGTATGTACTTTTCCCTTTTTTCTATTTTCTTTTTTCTATACTGCAGCAAAAAGAAAATATTGACTGTATTGACGAAGTTGACCAGAGTCTGAACATGGACTGAACACTGAACTGACGAAATTTTCTCCGCTCCTTCTGGCTTGAGCCTCGATCCTCGATTCTTGAGTTGTCCTGCCGGGTTACTATGAGACTGGTACGAAAACTATGCCCAACCAAATGCATACAAACTTCCAACCGAATTTACCGTAAACCGTACAATGCAATGTTATTTTCCCTTTTCTCACTCCGTACTTAATGCCTTGAACGTCAAACGTAGGACTCCAGACTTTCTCTACTTACTTGAGATTGGCAATGCATAATACATATTAGACATGTATAATGCCTACGTAAGACTCGAAGCTTGAATTGAACCACATACCACATGCAACCTGAAACTTTCATATTATACCTTTTAAGTTGTTGTGACTGCTTATATATTTCATACACACGCATATCACACTATTGATTTATTTTCCCAGCTCAAAACTCCAAGCTCCAAGCCATACCCTATAAATATATCTGTACATTGGACACTGGACACCATAATATTATTTTTACAAGTAAATGGTACGTGCATATTGTACTGTAAATGTATCAAATCCAACAAAAACTATTATGTTTTCTGTTCTGTCATATTATAATGACGCCTATGAACTATGAAATGGTCAGTGTCAATAGAGGCATATGAAATTCATGCAATAGGCAGGCACATTTATGTTGTATACTTTTGATAAAATGATACAGTAGTCCCGCGATTATATCACCCTCGATTATATCAACACAAAATTATATCACCCTCGGTTATTTCAACTATTG
>JAQGBH010002127.1:0-26521 GCA_034698265.1 Sminthurinus aureus | reverse complement strand
ATATTGGGCACTTTTGGCGAAATTTTTTGAGATTTCGTCCCGCAAAACTGTGAAAATTGTCACTTTTTAAGGAAAATGTTTGTGATTTTTTCTTTGGAAATTGAAAAAACTGGCATTTTTAAGAAGATTTCTGAAAATAAGTACACAAACTGAAAATCAGTACTTTTTAGTGTACTGATTAAAAAATTATTTTGATCAGTACAGGGGTCTCAAAATCAGTACTGTACTGATAAAATAAGTACGTCTGGCAACTATACGCATGTAAGACAAATAATAAAGCACAAATGTTACTCGTGCCGACTTGAGTATTGAACATAATACTAATTTTTCTAGGAGCACATAAAACAATATCGGCATCTGTTGGACATTGTACATTGTACAATATTATTGTAAAAATCAAGTCTACTATAATCTCGGTTCTTGGTATTCGATATTCGATATTCGATGTCTAATATCTAAAAATATCAACTAATTATGAATTATGGTCCGAGTTCTGGCGTTACCCTTGATTTGGGGTTCTACATTCTACGCATTTGGGTTAATTGGCATCAAACTTGAACACAGAGACTTGAACTTGATGAAGTTGTATGTAATTTATAATTTATCATAAATTACGAGTGATGAATAGAAAATAGAATAGTCACAACTTCCAGCTTTCTGCCAAACATATAGTTTAGAATCTAGAATCTAGAATTTAGAAAAAGTATATCACATGATATTTTTCAACCACCATATTATTTTGCCTACTGCGTATTGTGTATTGTATTGCGTATTGCGTAATACTCGGATCTCGGACAGAGTAAATTGTGCGTTTACCCACACAAATTTCCCGATTCCAGACATCAGACTCACCCCTTTCACCAAGAACAATGTTCATAATTATTACCTAAAACGAGACATATTATGCGTAGAACGCACAAGAACAGAAGTCGGAAGCCGCCCACAAAACATAACATAAAAGTAGAACAGTCTACAGACTAGACAAATTGTGTGGATTGACGCAATTTCTATCCATTTTAAATGTGAAATTGGTCCAGCCAACTTGCACCAAAACAGAACGAGACAGAATAAAGAGAATCAGGTAAAAGAATTGTTGGAGCAAAATACAAAACTCAAAAATCAAAATCAAAATCATGTTGACCTGGGAAGAGAATTTCTGGAACTTCCAGTGTATTTCCATCTTGACCAAATTGAACCTGCTGCCCTTGCAAGTAAATCCAAAGACGGGGAGGGTTCAAATCCAACCAAAGGCATGGAAACGTCTCATCTGGCATTTGAGTTTCATTCAGGGGATATTTCATTGGATGTTTGTAGCAGCCCGACTTGTGGAGGTCATCGCCATTCCGGAACTATTTCACTTGGGAAGTTTCATCGTCCACTTTTTGGTGTCAACCTCCTTCTTGGTGGTTTACGTCTGGATGTACGCTCTCTTTGTCCAGAGTACAACAAACTGCGTCATCTTGCATAACCACATCTTTTCTCGTTCTCGAGATCAGAGTCAAAGTCAGTATAATCGTGAATAATCATTCGAGAATAGTATGAAAAAAATATATAAATAATTTGTTTAATTTCGTTTAATACTTTGACTATTGAATATTGAATACAGCGAATCGGCAGCCTACATTCAAATCCATCATGAACGGCGACTACTCTCTTCACGAGCTCGTGGCTTTGTTCTTTGCTCCGATGACTCGTGGTTCTCACGATCCTCCTCGCCGATCCATCACGAATTCATCTCCTAGATCAGGTAGTTCCATCAGAAATCAGAATACCGGAGCTGGGTGAGTTTCTGCATCCTCATCCTTCCAGAGGGATTCTTCGTCGCCATGACATTTGGAACTGGCTACTATGGAAACATCATCCAATTGGAGTTCCTCGAGAAAGTGGATCAAGAGTTTGGTGATGTGAAGGACAAGCTGAGGTAACAACATTCGTAAGACTTTGAAGCTTGATGTGTTTTGTGTGTAATTTTTGGTTGAGATTTAATCACATTTATGACTTTTGAATTTTGAATTCTTCAAAATTGGCTGAATCTGGCAGGCCGCACCAGCACCAGGAAGACAAATCCAAGAGCTGCGTCAAATCGTAAAAGAAATGAAGCGAGTTTGGCTCTTCATTGAGCTCTTCAACCTAACTTTCTCCTTCGTCATCCACTCTCTTAAAACGGTCTGTTTGGCCATCGTCATCCCATTCTGGTTCTTCTTCATCCGCCACATTTCGGATTCGGATCATGTCCATGTCACTCTATTCGCTGGATACATCGCCATCTGATGTACTTTCACCTACATCATCATCTACTGCAAAGGATGGACCATTCAGAGTCAAATGATGAAAAACCATGTACTCGACCTGGGACGCCAACAACAACAACAAAAACGCAAACAACAACAAGAACAAGGCAGCTCATGTCAAAAACCGACGATTCAATGAGAATGGCTCGAATTCAAAAGGGAGATCCAAAGTATCAGAAATACGGGGATTCAAGTTGGAAATTTTCACATTCTAGAACGGGACTCGGTTCGCACATTTGTGAATGTCATCGTGAATATTGTGGTGGGTCTCCTCGTCACTTTTCGATAGAGTCTAGAGTATAGATTGTAGATTGCAGATTGTAGAGTGAAAAATTGCATTTTGAGGAAATTCAAGTATGTTTAAAGTTTCCTCGAACTTTGTTTAGTGAGTAGTTTTAATTTTTTATTTTTAATGCACAAGTTTTGCTTAAAATAAAATAAGGAATAGTGTGAAAAATGACAAAAATATTAAATCCAAGTGACTGAATCAATTTATTGTTAATAATTGTTTATTGTGTATAAAATATAAAATATGAAAAAAATTATATACAAGATACAAAAATATTCATGATCTGTTGCATCAATATTAATTTAAAGTTGAAGCAAAAACGAATACACTCATGACGAATGGAATGACATGAACGTACAAAAAAGGGTGAAAAATAAAAACATTTAATATAAAATCATCATGCATAATGAATAATGAATCTGCTGAGTAGGCAACAAAACGCTGCTGATTGCCAATTTCCCATGAGATGACGTCGGTCGAGTCAAGGGTGAATTTTGTGTTTCAGTGACTTTTATTTCCAATTTTCAGCCATTATTCATTATCAGTTATCAATTATTAGTCTCGAATCTCCCAAAATTGTGGAAATGCGGTTCTTGGTCCGCGGGATGTTTTGTCTTATCATGCTTTTGCTCGTCTTCAATGACCTCGCGTTGGCTCGTGAGATTTCCACTGCGCGGCGATAGCCCAGAGTTGTAACAGAAATGTGCAAAGCGGTTGTCCTGGATGGTTTGTCAAATTTTGGAGGAGTGTACAGCCGCTAGGAGTCATTGTTGGTGGGTTTACGTTTTACTATTACCCACATGTTTGAGGACAGGTAAAAACAGAGAGCGGAATAAACCCGTAAAGTGTACAAGGAGTACATTACCCGCACAAGGAAATACATAGGTACAAAATATCGAAGTATAAATAAATACATATGTATTCGTTGTGGACAAAAGTATTTCTAATTTCTATACAGTGTACAGTGTACACACATGTATAATGTATATAGTATATACACCATTTATTTTCCACGTGAAATTATGAGCATACAAAATACAAAACACACGATGAATTTCTCATAAAAAGGCACGTCCATCTCAACGGTGACATGACTCTACGGTTTATATTTTATGTATTGATATTGTATGGATCATTTTTTTTATTTCCTTTCGTGTACAATGTAAAGTGGAGCATGGCAAAATTTATTTGTTTCACCTGTATTCTGTACTCCCAAATGGAATTGACTCTTACTTAAAAGTCTGATGTGGCTTCACTCTTGATTCTTGACTCCTGATCTACACTCAAAGTTGAAAATTCAAAGCATTCACTTGTATTTTCAGACAGTTCAGATCCGAACTTGTGATAACTGACGATCTAAAACAAGTTGAAATCATCATTGAATTGACCGGAAATCTGAATCTACTATTACAATTTTGTATTTTGTACAAGTTTTTTTGACCAAAATGGTTGTAAAAACTTGGACTGTGTTGTTGCGGATTTTTTCCTGGTTTTGTGTCCTTCCCATTGCAAATCCACATTCAGCTTGGTTTTTGTATCAAAATGTCTCACGTCCAAGACAAGTGATATTGGTTTCCACAATCCTTTTGTACGTACTCTGCTACTTGGACATTTTCCTGTCTTCTCCAGAATCAATGTTTGGAACATCCAAGACAGAAGCGTTTGTAGTCCAGTTATTCACATGGGGTGGAATCTACCTGTCAGCCTACATTCGGTATTTTGTCATGTTGAGGGCAGAAAATATTGCTGTACTTCACAGAGAACTCTTTGACATGTACGAGCGGAATACCGATCGACCATCCCTGGAAAAAAGGAGAGCCAAAGAAGTCCGAGTTATTTGTGTGTACATTGCGTGTCTCGTAATGTACTTGACCTTACACATCTACAAACTTTGTATCCACTTCACACACAGTGAAATCCTATTCTATTCTCTCTTTTTGGAGGAGCCCATTCCAGTTTCAAATTTGCACCCAGTCATTCGTCTGCTTCTTGCCCTTTTGGATTTTACTCATCAGCTCGTTACCTCCTTCATGTTTTCTTGTGTTTGTTTTGGGGGATATTTTCTAAGTCAGAATCATCGGGTTCTTGTGCAGGAGTTGACTACTCCATTGCCAATGGACCGAGAGTTGAGACTGTGGAGGAATGCTCGTGTGGCTCAGCTCACACAAAATGTAATACGGATTGGAAAGTGTTTTGAACTGTTTGGAAATTTGATTGGAACATTTTGCAATGTCTTAATTATCACTCAGTGGTTGGAATCGTTTCAGCTGATACGGGTCATTGTCATCAATGGTACAGGGGACTTTTTCACCATGTGGGCACTCCTTGTCAGTGTCATGGTGTGGAAAACTGTAATTGGAGCTGCAAATTCAATTGAGATGACAGTGAGTAAAGAAAGAGCGATTAATTCGTCAAAAACTACAAAAATTACCATTGAATAACAATGACACTTATGTAGGCGGTGTATTCAAATAACAATAATTATTATGATTATTATTATTGTCTTTTAACAGTTTACAAAGGGAAGACGACAGCTTCAAAACCTTTTGGCTGAAAAACCCCTTGGCCAGTTAGACCCAGAAGTAAGATGTTAATTCAAAACTATTGCACTTGTACTTAATTGTGTGCAATTTAACTATAGTCATTATTTGGAATACATCAATACAACTTCCCAATCATTTTGAACTTTTTTCTGTTTTAGATTGAGCGCAGTGCCAACCAACTCGTGACTTTGGAATGTTGCTTACGTCTACTGGGAACTATTCGTCTAGATAATTCCAGTGCTATTGTGGTAAATTATGCGTTTCCTATTATACTCCGGATTATTATATTATAAATTTCATAATGAGATGTCAAAACTATGTAGCACAATGTAGGATATACGGCTAATTGCACATTACATTTACGGAAAAAAGAGCTTTACTAAGTACTTATTACACTCCTAATTTTGCTGCAATAAATTATACACATATGTATCTTTTACATTTTACAGTTTGTGAGCAGCCTCATCCACTATTTAGTGGCATATAAGGAACTTGTTGACCATGAACTTTCCAGTAGTAACTCCACAAGTACACCCCCGTATTCCGAACATCATTTTCGTCAATGGCAAAGGCAATGAGAGAATTGTAAAAGGAGCAAAATATAATCATGTTTTAGTTTATTGTTGTGCTAATTTGTGAATCGTGTAAATAATACATGTTAGAGTAAAAGTTGAAGTTAGTAAATAATTATGATTTAGGCGACAGAAATGGTATAAAATGATACTTTATTCTCTATGCACCTTTCGTCCTAGCGAGAAAGATATTAAATAATAAATTATGAAAACCCGGAAATGCATAATATAGATTGACTATTGAGTGTGTGTAGGTTAGAAAGAAAAAACATTTATTGCAAAATTTACTGCATTCAGCTAAAGGTATCGTGTAGGATGTAGGTCAATTTCTCCCTAACGATATTTTACAAATGATATTTTTTTTGGTTTCTAAGTTCAACTAAAAGTTGTGATTATTAGTCAATTCATGACAATTACATTTGTCTGAAGTTGGTTGTTATTCTCCGGCGAGGTTAGTGGATGCTTTGAATGGTTATTAATAAAATACAATTATATATGTATGTTTTATGTTAAACGTATACTTTATAATTATGGCGATGACTACTTTCTACGCAATATGAAAAGTAAAGTTTTTTATAATTTCAGACAAATGACGTTTCGTTGTCGACTTGCAAAAGCTTTCATTTAATTCAAGCTTGGTTTAATACATTTCAATTATTATTAAAGGTACAAAATAGAATCTACAGGTTACACGTCATAATCATGAAAATCCATTCGCATTACCCATTACAAACCCTAGGGGGGCAGCATACGCCACACCTACCCATAACACCTACGGAGTGAATACAAAAACGCAAACAATTAGTCAAAAATACATGGCGCAGGTACACAATTTTTTAAAGTTAGAACAAGTAAGAACATGTGTAGTATACTAATCGGAAAAACCCAACAATTTACTGTGTATATTTTAACCCAGCTTTTTCAGTGTTATTTTGCAGTTGCTATTAGCTTTTCTTGCTTTGCAAATCTAACAACTAACGACTTTAAGTTGATTCGAGATTTGGACTTTGGACTCACGGAAAAATGCCCATTCTCATGGTAGGAATAGTAAGTTTTAATTGGTTTGTGATTGAAAAACTGACACTGTGTCCTATTTTTACAACATGAATTATGACTCATAAAATCTCAAACTTACCACGGGTCCATCCACCGCCTAAAAACGGACAACAACAATTAAAAGATTGGATCAGAATGCATAAAGAAAAACTGGAATTTGGATGCAAATTCCAAATTGAGTTTGAATTTCATTACAAATATGTAGGCAATATTAGTATTATTCTAGAGATTTAGATTGTTGAGCTTTGAACTTTTGAGAATCCTAAATATTATATTTGGTCAGAGTAGGTTAATTTTTAACTACTGGTTAAAAATCTTTGTGCACAAATACTTACAGCAGCAGCTGCAATAGCCCATACCACAGCAACATAGTGGAATACAACGGCCACTCCGGCGCTTCTGTCTCGAGTGACTGTCTTGATCTTCTGTACTGATTTCCGCTCCTACAGGAAGAAGTTTACATTGTACTCCCGAGCGAGAATCAATGGACGTGCACCTGATCAACTGTTTCATTTCCGGCATGCTTGAGCTTGAGATCTACGAATTACAAATTACAAAGCAGATACATAAAATTCCAAAGGAATAGTGAACAGACTTTGAGTCATAGAGAAAAAACATTGAAAATTCAATGTGATGCTAACTCATTTGAAAACCTTTATTTGCAAAAAGAGAAATATTGTGAATTCAAGCTAAAATTCAAACGCATTTTAGATGTTAGTAATTAGAACAAGCACAAAAAAAGAACTTGAGCAACCTCTTGTTGTAGACTTGACCGAAGTATTGGAACTGCAAAAATTAACATGCCATTAAAGACAAAAAATAATCATTGAATTTGATTAAAATGGTCCAGGTTGAAACTTGAAATTGGTCTCCTTTTCAATTTTCAGTGAATTTTTAATTTTATATGTTGTGCATTATTTTAATATTTTACCTGAATTCTCGCTCTGGAAACTAGCACATTTTTTACCAGGCTTGATGATTTTTTGCCATCTGTCACAGTTCGCTTCGTTTGCCAACACTTGTACAACAAAGTTTTTTTAAAAGGAAAGGATTAAATTTCCAATATCAAACCAATAAAATCCAAATTAGTAAACAGCTATAACATTGGTTGAAAATCCTTGACTGTGTCAATAATCGTCAATTGCAATGGATCATTATTGAGGAAATTTTCAAGAAAATGTAATAATAAAAGTTGCTATGTCTAATTCTACTTACTACAGGGTTTATACGCCCAGGTCACGCAAAGTTCGGAAGCGTGGGAAATTTGAATGGTTTCATTTGTTGGATCACGGGGGTGGAATTTTATGGCGACGAAGTTGATTTCATCTAAGGATTCCGGGACGGTCTTGATGGTATGGCACAAGTGATGCGCCTGTCCGTGAGTCAATGACACGGATCGTTTTGATCTGGATCCGGATGATGAAGATTGGTCGCATTGGTCCTCACTCTCTGTGAATAGGTTGAAGATTCCGCAGTCGCTTTTCAACGGAGCACGAGCTTCTCCAACTGAAACAAGTACAAAAACAAAAAAAAACCCCAAATAAGTATACATTTTTTAAATGTTCACTATTGAAATAATAAACTGAATTTAATTACAATAAAAACACAAAATGTGCAATAATATTTTAAAAGGAACAAGGTAAATAGCAGGAAAAAAACTGACGGCAGGGTGTGAATCCGATTTTAAAGCATCCGCCATGTTTCTTGGCTTCGGTTTCTTCTTGTTGCTCTCTTTGAACTTGAATCCATTGGTAAAGTTGGCCATTATCAATCTGGGATGTGGTAACAGACTCACAGAGGGATTTTGCTTGGGCGTGGGTTAATTGGACCGATTCCAGAGGATTCCCATCATTGTTGTTGTTGTCGCCAGAGGGTGTGGATAAACCCAGTCCCAAAATGGAGAGGAGGGCCACGCACGCCAAAAAAACATTGGCGAACATGTCTACTGTCTACTGTCTATAGATATTAAATTATGATACTTTTGCCTCTGAAGAGGATGTTGAAATGAACCAAACCTTTGGATCCTTTGTTTGTTTAAAAGTTTTAGCCTTGAGCCTCATAACAAGGCCCATGTTTTCAATACGAGTGTAATAAAACTCGGTTTAATTGCCAGCACAGGCAGTTACTACCATTTAAATGACCATTTATATGCTTCATGCTAGATTGCTCGTTGGTCGTTGTCCCTCATCAGCTTTTAATGTACATCAATTCAAAATCATCAGTGACAAAAAGAACCCAGCTCGAATTTTATTCCGAGCAAACTCCGACTAATTCTGACTTCCGACCTCCAACAAAAAATAAACCAAAAACACATTATGTCAATCATAGTCAAAAATTCTCAAAGCATTCGACCATCGACCTTGGACCTGTGACACTTGATGAACAATGCAACAAAACGTCGTTATTACTTAATGCCATAATATAACCAGGGGAGCAACATAGAACACAAGCTGAAAAGAGAAACGAATTGTGACATCTGTTGGTGTATAATACATTAAAACTGTATTGATGTTCAGCGCGACAAATACAGCACAGCGGAATTTCTCTCACCGTCTTTGTCATAGCATTACGCGACACCCACTGACGTCACAGCACCTTTTTTTTTATTTTGTTTGCACTCATAATGCCAATGTTGCTCCCCTGAATATAACTAAAAGTAAAAGATACACAATTCTATAGGTGATTTCAAAAGACACAAAACAACCAAAGAAATTCCAGAATTTTCGAAAAGAACCAGCTTTTTTCTGCCAAATTTTGTATTCTCGTACTTGTCAGTGAGTCAACCTGCAGACTGAATTGGGGAAACGAGCAGGTTCGTTTGATATTCCGTTCACTGACCTCAAACAATTTGCATAAAGAAAAGCTGGTACCTTGTGTAAATTGTACATAAAGAGCACAAAGTAATGAATGAAATACTGAATATGTAATATGAATCCTCAATCCCCAATCAATGAAAATATAATTAAAACTACATTAAGGTGATGGCCTTTTACGGGATGTGATGCTCTTTTGCTCTTTATGTTTTGTTTTATGCTTAATCTACTCTAAAGAAAGAGGAAATGGAGATGAAAATCCCAGGTTTTCACAAACAAATGGAACAAGGTGCAAAAATGTAGATAGCTGTGGAAACCGTAAATAATGCAGAAGAGGGCGGGTTGGTAGTTGTGCCTATTTCTGCTTGTGTTTTTGTTTGTGGGTGGGCCGGAGTGAGTGGGCCCGCTGCGTAATCTTTGATAACAATTTCCAGGGAATAATGGGCCACAATTTTTTATTCTGGTGGAAATGTCTTGCAGATATTTTGGTGTTGTATTTTGGTAGTGCAGATGCGATGGGATGGGATGAGAATTGGCTCATTTATGTGACACATGACCACATTCCTCTGCTCCCAAAAAGAATGGAGAATGGAGAATGGAGAATCCATTCACCTCGCTCGCTCGTTCTCTCCAATCTCCAATCTCCAACCTCCGAGTCATAACTGGAATAATATCTTTTCCTTTTTCTTCTCTTCTCTTCTCTTTTCTTCTCTGCACAACATTTTTAGTGTGCAGATTAATCCGCTTTCTTCTTTTCTTTCTTTTCTCCTTTTCCCTTTGAATATTCAGATTGGGCGCAAGGAGTATCCACTTATATACTTATTACCCGTCTTATTACACCTCTTATGGCTCCATATTATGAAATTTACATCAACTCGCCATCCAATTGCACATTACACAACTCTCTTCAAGTCTCTCTCCTTTATCACACCATACACCATACTCCCCAATTCCTACCGCACAAATTCTTGCCCTCTTTTCTTACACAGCCAGGATTTTCCCGAGGACTGGGAAGGAATCCGACTTGTTTGAATTTTGAATAGAATGTAAATGTGTCATGTGTGAAATTCACATGTAAATGTGGAATGTGAAGGGATTCGGACGTGAGGAGAAAGCGGAATCCGCGATGGTGCTCAAAGGACTCTGAGACTCTGCAACAGCCGACGTACACTCAACACTCATAAACCCACCGTTTTTGGAGACAGCTCCCACTTTTTACCCTACTCTTGACACGACGTGACATGCAAATACACCACAAACATCCTGTCACTACACAAACAAATACAAATACTCGCTCTCTCTCTCTCTCTTTCTCTCTCTGTTCATCTGTCTCTTCAAATTGATTTTTAGACGTCAAAAAAGACATGTCCAAAACACGAGGCAATAAAATGCAAACATTTTAAATCATCTTTCTTCTCGAGTCTCCAGTCCCAAGTCCCGAGACACAACATTGAATTTAGAATTTTGATGGAAAAGCAACTGTCAATTGTCAATTGGGAAAAGGGATTAGAAATTTTCCTCTGGTTCACATTTTATTCTTTTTGCATCTCTCGCAATTCGCAATGCTCAATACTCAAACAAATACGTCTGGTTTTCACATACTCGGAAAGAGACAGAAAACGTAGCAACGGATGAGAATTGTATTTGCGGGCAGAGTCTAGAGTCTAGAGTCTACTGCGAATCGTCGACGTCGTCTGGCATCTGGCGGGAGTGGGAACAGTCAAAACACCCAAAAAGGCATTGAACATCCAAAAGTGAGCGCTAGATGTTTCTCGCTCGTCCAGTTGTAAAATGTGAGCTCGTCAAGAAATCCAAGTTGAGGCCTCAACTAAAAACAACTTTAAATTTAAAAGGCTGAATCAGAGACAAAAACAAGAACCAAATTTAAGAGTCAGCTGCGGAATCCGTCGTCTTCTTTACCCATCAAACTGCATCAATTTGCTTCACATGAAACTCGTGTGAAATTTTGTTTGGAGAATGCTCCCAATTTGCTTCACTTGAAACTCTTTTTACCCCTTCCTTTTTGCATAAAAGTTTGATCGAAATGAAAAGTTGATGAGCCGATTGAGTTTTGAGTTGCTGTCCACAAGAGCATTTTGAAATGTGCATATTTAAATACATGTGTAAAATTTTGTACATCTCTTTGACACTTATTTAAATGTTGTGAAAAAAAGGAGGAAAAAGTTAAGTATAAAAATAATTTGCAACAAGTTTCTTTGAAATATTGTGCTGATAAATTTAGATGAAAAAAAGTAACAAGAAAATAGTGACAATTTAAAGAAGAATCAAGTTGAACTGTTCCAGATCCAGAAATGAGAGTAAAGTGGTGACTTGTGGTAGTGAGGAAATGGAGTGATTAAACAAATAGAGAATTTGGATATGGATAAGAATTAAAATTGGTTGATAAAATGGTGGGTTCTTGTTCGTATCGGCCTCGATCGGATCAGCCAGGATCAGAAGGTGGAGATTTGAAAGAGGAGAGACGACTGGTCCCTTCACACCGCACTCAGACTCAGTCCGAGGCTCATACGGCTCACAGCAGTTGCTTCTACACCTACTCAAGTCCACCCAAACCGCTCCAGCATCCAACTCCATCACATCCCAGTCAAGGGCGTTCACGCAAATACCGCAACAAACTCCCCAAGTACGTCATAAATTATTACATATTTCATGTTTTACATTTTATTCCTCCTTACAACATTTTCCCATCTCTCCTCTCTCCTTCTTTTCCTATCATATTGCATGTTATTATTACGCACCACCAAATCAAATCTAGGATGAAACACAAGAATTTTCTATGAATAATTCCACTTGCCTGCTGATCAATTGCTTTTGCTTTTGGAGTTGCGAGGAAATGAGAAAGTGCATGTGTAATTTGATGTGTATTTTGTTGTATTTTACCGAGTAACACCTCGCTCAATTTATCATTTCAAGTGTCACCCGTCACAATTTACGTTCACGCTCAAAATGCTCAATGCTCGATACTCGAGACTCGATGCTCGATGCTCAATATGTTTCATTTATTATTTATTATTATTCCTGGGGAATACATGACAAATTTCAAGTCCATCTCGGATCTTTTCTATTCTTTACCTATTTACTTCAAGTTTCACGTTTCAAGTGCCGTAAGGCGGAAAGGCAGACGGAATGAAATTAGAAAACAAGTTGAATAACTCATCGAGAGGGAGAGAGAGAAAGAGAAAGAGAGAGAACCTGGCACTTGCACGTCACATTTTACGAGGAAAACAACAAATAACATTTTCCATTCTCCATTCTCTCCACACTTAAAGCTGCTCCGTTCTCCTAACCACGCCACTCGATTCTCCCAACTCAATTCCAAAAGTGTTGTTGGTTGTTGGTCAACACTGAAACATTGAGCTCGTGTCTCGTGTCTCGTGTTATGGTGGAATTTAGTGCAGTGCGATAGGAAGAAGACACGAATAATTACCCTGGCTCTGTCTTCTTGATCAAGAAAAGATTGTTTTGTGCGTGTCTCATCGGAGTACATTGAACGCTGAATTATCGTTGCATTGAGCATTGAGCGAGCATGAATGAAGGAATGAATTTTGATTCGGATTGGATTGATTTGGCGAGTTGGAGTGCGGTTATGACGTTGATAATTTGGGAGAGGGAACGAAGAAGGAGGAACGGCGACTGGAAATGGAAATGTATTCAAAGTGTTTGGCTGGTTGTTGGCTATGAAAAAAAGAGTATTGAGTATTGATATCGGGGAAACGGTAAATAGTTGGTGGAGAGCGAGACAGGCTTATTTTTGTGGTAGAGCAGACGAAATTCACCGGAGCAGACAAGACACGGCGAGAGAGAGAGAGAGAGAGAGAGACCACTTTGCGAAATCCAACCCAATCCAATCAATTTCATAAGAGGTTTTATATAAAGAATAATAAATCGATAAGCTATACGCCGAACGGGAGAAGAATATTGCTCCACTCAACTCCACTCAACTCCTCAGTCGACCCGCCTCGTCCCCACGTAATACACCCGATTTACATGCATTTGGTTTGGACGAGGAGCGAAGAACGAGCACCCGTCACCCATCAGACGATTGAATGCCACCGTGTCACATGCCAGTCCATTCCATTCCACCGAATCCAACAGAAGAGAATAAAATAAAAGAGAATGGAATGGAAGGAAAGAATTTTGCAAACATTTCTGATCCAGTGTGATCCAGTGTGTACGTTGGGTTTCATTGGATTGTGAGTCATGATCCAAAGTGACTCGGGCTCGCAATCCAATCTTCTCAATTCTCTGGCTCAAGTCTCCAACACCACAACTACAGAATTTGTCAAATACAACCACAACAACAAGATTGGAATTCCTCCCATACTCAACACCAAAAATAACACCTTGTCAAACAAACCTGTCCAAAATGGTCTCGCTTCATCCGCACCTCTTTTCAACCAGCATCTTCACCCGCACCACCACTTCCGACCTCCGTTCATCACAACAGTCACCCGAGGCAAGTTCCTCCCCTCCAAGTTTGACCTCATGGTCGAGCGGAGTTCCCTCTTCACCTTCTCAAGTCGACCGCGAGCTGTAGGACCCGTCTCCAGACACCAGTGCTCTTTGTACGGACATCCTCAACCAACCGGAACGGAATCAAATAACCCGTACTTTTTACCTTTATTCAATATTCAATAATCAGCACCACGTCTTGCACTTTCTTTCACCCGTCTTCAGTTTAAGTCAACACAGTTTTATTTGACCAAGTACACAAACACAGACACTGTCTCAGTTTGCATTTCGCACCGACACAACACAACAACACAACATGTGCGAATAAATTATGCAAACCAGACAGAGAACAAAAGTCCACAAAATGTACTTTGCAATATTCAATATTATTATTCAGTACACGCAAATGTAAAGAGCGTTGAGTCGCTGAAACTCTGAAACTCGGTTTTGATAATGGGCAGCGGAGAGAGATAATTTGTTGTCAGTTGGCTGTGCAAACATTTATTGTGCAATTAGCGACTCTGCTCTGCGGTGGTCTGAGAATAGCAAGGCTACTTTATATTTTGTCTTTTTTCCTTCCTCAATCCATAAAACATGAAACATACGCACCATTTTCTCTCATTTCCATTTTTCACTCCTTTCCTTTGAATCCCGATTCGTTTGACATTTGACTTGAATTTTTCATGAGCCATCAAAATGTCAAAATGTTTATGTCATTATTTTTTGTGTGTATGTTTTTCACAGGCCGAAAGGTCAGTACTACAATTTGATGTGGGATCCGCATGTTGTTCGCGGAATTACGTCCACCAGTGCTCGCATCATCGCCACCGTAAGATTACGACATTTTCATCGTCATTAGTTTTATTTTATTGCAAAATTTGAACCACGCGTTTGGCCACAACACAAGTCGCGAATGCACCAGTTTTTATTCATATCAAAATTCACAAGTGTTTTTTGTGCGATTGCGGATTGTGGTGAAATCGTGAAATAGATGAAAAAAATTCGTACGTGCTGATTATTTGGAGTGGGTTTTTTAGCGTGTGGTTGAAAAGTTTAATTTGATTTGTGTTTTGTGGTTGAAATGAAACAGGCGGATGAGGCGGACGGGAAAAGAGCTGAAAATGGGGATGGGAATGGCGGAGCAAAAGTGCGTAAGAAACGGATGACGTTCAATTCAAATGTGCATGAAAATGGAGGTGAAAAAGGAGGGAAATCCTCGCGACCCCACAGAAATCGCTACGGTGCGAGTCGACTCTCAAACTTAAACATAAATTTGTCCTCCTCGCGACCTGGTGCTTTTGCCATGGTGCAGACGGACAGGTATCTGGAGGACTTGAGCCGGGATTTGGATGTTGCGGAATCAGACGCGAATATTCAGACTGACCCCCTCCACGACCTCCCACTGGACCCCCCATTTCCTCCCACAAGGAAAACCGGCGTTGACGCTTCCACACAAATTCTTCCAGGGGAACTCGACAACTTTGAAGAGGAAATCCAACCCATCCTCACCGTCCTCGTCCAGAAAACTATCGAACAGGTAAAACTAATCTCAAACGCCGACACAAAAAAACCGCAAGACCACACATGTATTTTTGAATTTGGATGGAAACTCTATATTTTATTTTGTGTTTTAGGCCTTGATGGAGACACTTGAGGTAATTTTTACCATATCTTTTTCTAGTTAATTAGTGTATTAGCAATTAGATTGGTTAGTTGTGCATGAAATAGCATTTAAATGGTTTCCACTTGGTTCTTGGTTTTTGGTCCCACAGGAAGAAGAGTTGGCCGCCCTAAAAGAGCAACAGAACCGTTTTCAAGAGAAGAAAAGGGTGGAAGAGAAGGTGTTGAAGGAGCTGCAGGAGGAACACGAGAAGATGGAGCAGGAGAAAGTAAGTCAATTCATCTCCTCTTTCTTCTGTGTAAATAAACGGTGATATAAACACGCTTAACGTGATCGAGAATCGAGACAGTTTGGCCCGGGGAATACACAACACAACACAACAGAAACTGCAGACGGAGCTCAAGCTCAAGAGACTTGCGTTATTTATTTGTGTGTGACTCTGTCTTTGTTTTTGGGATTTACATTCCCGTCCCACACACGTGTATTTTTCGGAGAATGTAGTTAAAAGTTTGGTGTGTGCGAGACACTTTTGAGACTTGAGACTTGAGACGTGTCTGTTTATGCGTAAGAGAAGTCGTAATCCGTAATCGGTGTCTTGTTCTGTCTCATGTATTTTTTATTAGGAGCTGCTCAAGCGACGCCTGGATTTATCCTGTTCATCGTGCGGAGGAAGTGGAAATCGGAATGAGGAGAAGGAGGACGAGGAAATGATGGGCCCAGGAATTAGCTCGGATGATTCCAATTCCTACCTCCCGCATCTTGCCAAATCCGGAGCTCCCGTCTACACCACTTCCTATCTCATCAAACTCCTGCCCTCCGTCATCAACTCCCTCCGACAACAAGGCTACCTCTCCGACAACGTCGACATTCACGAAGGTAATCAACCAAAACAATAAAACAAACAACATGTGTTTTAACCTGTAATTCAATTTTATTTGTGCCACATGTCAATTGTCTTTTGTTTCAATTCTCTTTCCTCTCCTCAATCCGTTTACATTTCAGATGTCTTTTCCTCACTACTGGCGAGTGCTATCATCCCCAAAAATGACAGAGAAACTCAGGAGGATCATCTTGATGATGACACAACGGATGAGCCCGAACCCGAACCAGTGCCAGAACCAGAACCAGAGTCACAGCCTGAAACTCTCGAAATTCTCGATCTAGAACAGGAACAACCACAAGAAGAAGAAGTAGAAGCAGATGAGGCAGATGAAGCAGAAGAAAAGGAAGAAGAAGAAGCGGAAGCAGATGAAAAAGAGGAAGAAAAGGCAGAGATTCTGACCTCAAATGACATGAACATTGAGATCGACATGAACATTGTTCAGTACAACAGCTCCAATTCCAATGCCAATTCATCCACAGCCACGTCCGATTCTGAAGTGGATCCCAAATATAACCAAGACTCTAATCAACAACTTGAAGTGAAAAATGAAGAAGAAAACGAGGAGGAGGAGGAGGCAGCCGGTATGTTTACCTTTATTCCTCCGTGTCTTTTCAATTGCTCATAAGTTGCTATTGTATTGACCGACTTGTGATTTTTGCTTGTCGCACTTTTTGATGCTGTGTAAAAGCTTTAAATATAATATGAAAAGTAGATGAGTGTAGTTTGATTTTGTATTTTTGATGCTCAGAGGACACGCTCGCACAAAACAGAAAACACAAAGCAGTCGTATGATTTAGAGCCACAACAATTTTTTGTATTTTCTGCTATAAATCATTTCCTCCTTTTTTTACGCCCTGTGCTTTGTGCGAGAGTCAGAGATTTCAGATTTCAGAGTTTTTCAGAGTTGCACATTTTCCATAAGTGATCCATCAGAACCACAACCCACAATGCACAATACAAAAGACAGCGCACGCACTAAACTCACAAATCACGGCACAGCACAACACACATCAAACCATGCAAAAATAAAAGTAGAAATGGAGCAGAAGCGAGAGGCGAGAAATTGGATAACAACGTATTTGCTCCAAAACCACCGCAGGAAAAATGAATTCACAATTCTATTTAAAATGGAATATTATTATGATTTATTCTTGTTTTAATAACCACGCATTGCCAAAAAAATGTCTGGGTTCGGAACGTTCCGTATTCTAATTAAAATCTCTCGGTAATTGCCAATTAGTCCGTCCGTAATCCGTAATCCGTAGTTTTGAACAATTGGTGTGTGTTGTGGATGTGCAACTATTTTTATGCTCAAAGCTCAAAGCTCAAAGTAAAGAGTAAAGAGCAAACAGGTTTTTCCAAGTTGTTGCTTTTATTTGAAGAGTTAAGCAATTGCGTTGTAAAAGTATCTCAACTCAAATCTCAAATGGCGTAACGTAGAAGCAAAATGCATGTTTCGTGTTCTGTAATTCGTACTGTGATTCATCTTACTTTCTGATTCTTGTTTTTTCTCTCATTTAGATTTTGACGAGGTAGGCGCCAACGTGGAGAGTGAACAGGGGAATTCAGAAGAGGAAGCAGAAGAAGAAAATGAAGAAAAAGAAGAGGAAGCACAAGAAGAATCAGAAGAAGAGGAGGCAGGAGGAGGAGAAAACGAGGATGAGGACCAACTTCCAACTCCAACTCGGACCGAAGACTTGGAAGTAGACGAAACGTTAGAGGAAAACAAAGGAACAGAACCAGAACCTGAGGAAAATGAGGATGAAGAAGACAAAGAGGAAATGAAGCCAGAGTCAACGCTAACGCCAATGCCAGAGCAAACACAAAATGGAGAGGAACAAGAAGTGAAACAAGTCAGAGAAGAAGAACAAGAAGCAAAAGACAAGGAAGAGGACGAGAAACTTGTTCTTGTTGATGATTCGGTATCGAAATTGGAATTGGAGAAGGAGGCAGAGACGAAGAATGAGACAAAGGAGAATGAAAAGTGATATTTTGCTACATAATCTTTATTGTGTTTATTGTGTACAGTTTTTATGATATGAGAACTTGGATATTGAGCGAATGGGAGTGTGATTGTTTGTGTCATGTGGACTGAACTGAGATGAGATGAGGTTGGTGCTTGAATGTCAGATATTATATGATGGATGCAGAAACCATAACATTTTTATATGTATTCTATATTCTACATTCTATACAACTCATCTTTGTCTGGAATAATTATTATTTATTATCATTTTACTGCAAAACTGCACTCCATTTTACACTCCTTATTTCCCCCCACTTTTTGAAAGAGCAATAAAACTTTGAAAATTATTCTATATTCTCAATTCGTATTCTACAAGTCATAGCAACTAAACTGAACTGAACTTTGTAGGGAAACTGACGAATGACGAGTGTCTTCTCAATTCTCACTCATCACTCGGCACCTTTGGCTCGCATTCACTCATCCATTCATCATTCATAATTTATTCACTGAACGGGATTTGTACTACTTTTGGTTTTTGAACATATTTTGTAGGCTGTAGGCAACAAAAGGAATCTTTCATCTTTGTTCAGTCCCCAGAATCCAGAATCCTCAATCCTCAATCCTCAACAAAATTCACAAGTTTTAAAGTCTGAAAAAGAGTAAAAACTATGGATCAAAAATTACGAGTATTGATCATTGATCATTCTTGGTGAAATGTGAAATATGCGTTGAATAAAGCGCCGAATAAGGCTAAAAGATATCGCACAACTTGGAAGCAAGCGAAGAGACTAAGAGAAGAGAGGACGGAGATAGAATGTAAGATGTAGTTTGTAGTTTGTAGTTTGTAGTTTGATATGGTTTTACATTTTACATGTTCACTCTTCCCGTGAGAATCCACCTTTGAGCCTGATCGCGTGCAATTCTCTGGCTTCTTCTTCCTCCTCACTCGTTGATTGTTGATTCCCTCGATCGCCATCACCTCATCGCACATCTCAGGTAATATAACATTTAATACACTCTTCATATTACCTTCCTTGTTCTCCCACAAAATTCTCTCTCTTCTCTTATGTGAATGCGCCCTTTGATGCCTTCGGCTCTGCATTTTACTTCCCCCGATCACAATCTCATCATTTCACATTTTACATTTTACAGCATATCACCAATTCTCACCTCGACTCAGCTCAACTCAACTCAACTCAACCACAGCACTATAATTCTGACTCAGACTGCAGTTTCCATCTCCCTCTTTTCCCTTGGCATTTTTCATACTTGATACCCACTCCATTTTTACTACCGTCAGAAACAACAGTCAGTCAGCAGTGGATTTGGAAGCACATTAAAAATTACTCTGTCTTAATTCCACCACTACCAAAAGCACAACAACACCACAACAACCAAGAACAATAAAAACGCGTTGAAAAGTTGAAAAGTTGAATGGGTTTTGTCTGATGTCTGACGGCTGACGGCCATCAGATTTCAGCTTTCCTCTTATTCCTCTTTGAAGTTGGATCTGTTTCCATATAATTTATTTCGTTTGGCCTTACACAGTGCATTTCATTTTTTATTTTATATTGATGCAATATTAGAAATTAGAGCTGAAACGCAGTCTCGGTCGTCGTCATCGTTCTCTCATTCACTCACAAGTCAGCATTTACGATTTACGATTTACGATGCACAATCCAAATACAATGTAAAATCCCCATCACATTTTCATAATAAAATCCACATTTCAAGTACGATTTTCAACATTATCTCATCCTTTCACTTTTCAGCTCCCTCAAAATTCAAAATTCAAAATCCAAGTTGAAATTTATTAAATGGTAGAAAATCATGAGAAAATTTCGATAATCAGGCGAGAGGAATTATTCCAAATTCTAAGAATGAGAAATGAGCTGATGAATCTTTCGCATGTTTCTGTTTATTCGATACTCGATACTCGATACTCGATACTTGATTGAATCGAGTCATTTTTTGGGCTGTTTGGCTTTTTGGTGCTCACCACAAATTGGAATGGGAAAAAGTGATGACGAGATGAGATTGGAGTTTGAGTATTGGATATCGAAATGAAAAACATTTAGTGGTTGGGACTGGTGTTTTGGTTTTGGTTCCATTTTTGAGATGAGACTCGAGTCCTCAACAATTAACAATTACTGTTATTATTAAATATTACTGTTCCAAAAATGAAGAGTACAATTTAAATGGCATTCGAGCGGATCATCACTTTACAGTGTACAAGACGGGTACAGAAAAATTACAAATCACTCAGCTCAACACTCAACACTCAAGATTCAACATGAGTCGTCGATCGTCGACTATAAAATTTTAAAGTTGTAGGTTAAACTATTTGAATAAAAAAGTAGCAGCTGGATCCATTTGATGGAAATCTTATTTTGGAGCTTGTACTTTTCGTGTTTCGTTCTGGTTGTCTTTTGCATTGATTTTGTGATTTGTGCTGACTGCTGACTGCTGAGAGATAAAGGAATTGAACGGTGCAAAACAAATGACAAATGTGGCTTCATCCAACTCAACTCGACTAAACTCTGCTGTTGCACTTGTCATTTGCCCTGCTCACTGTACAGTGATTTTTCCTCTCCGTTTACCTTCTAAATGATCCGATTCTCATTTCAAATACAACATACAGTCTAAATTCACCTGCAATTCAAAATTCTAAATTGTGTTCATTTTGCTTGTGCTGTTGCTTTATTGTTTTTTTTCTCTCCGTGAGACCTCTTGCTGCGTGCTCAAATGGAAGAATGTGGAGGAAAATCTCATCCGTCTCTTTTTTCTCGTGGTGCGTAAGTGGGATCAACACAAAGACTGAAATTGTGCTCGGTTCTCTAAGAAGAAGGCCACCGTCTTGAATTTGATAGCAAATAGTTGGCATCCTTTTATTCTTAATTACACGTCTCTCTCTGCCTCTCTCTATGTCTCTGTCTCTGACTCCTCTTGTTGTGGTTCTAGCTGAGAATAAAATAAATGTGGAAGGAGGGATGAGTAAAAATCAAACTCAACTCGCATTGAAAATTGAAACATTGAAACATTGAATAACGCAGCTCAAGTTTGATTCGCTCCCTGTTTCATTCAGAGCTCAAGACTCAAGACTCAAAACTCTTGACAGAAATGGAAACGTCGTAGAAAGAATGAAGAAAAGAGCGAGAGACACTTGCCCATTCCACTGCACTGCGTACAAATTACAAACTATTTATTTGAATACACAGCACAAGAGAAGAGAAGATGAAGAGATGAATTGGGGAAAAAATCTCCGAAGCATGATGGCATCAAAGCATCAAGTTGAGTCTGTGATTTTGAGGTAACAAAGAGAAAGAGAATAAAAGACAAGGCCAGAGCAGGCAGAGGTAAAAAGAGACAGATTTAGGTAGCATTCCCAATCCACACACAAATGCACACACAAATGTTTACGCATTGCTCTTCCATTGTATTTTACGCGTCTGTTGCTTCGCTGGCTGATTCTCTTTTTACGCCAGTCACTCGGTTAAACTACCCAACAACAAACTCTTGCTCAACTTGAAGCTCAAGACGAAGCTCAAGACGAAGATGGAGATGAAGAAAAGAAGGCTGCTGCGATTGGAATGCGATTCTCCATTTGCTTCACTCTCCATTCTAATATTATAGTATTCTAAATTCTAATCATATGCAGCAATCGGGAGGGAGTGAAGAGAAGGCGACGTTCATCTTGTTGATTCTCTTGATGCGGAGGGATGAAAAATGAGGAAAGGGAAAGTTTGCTGCAAAGGGCAGTAGGGGATGAGCAGTACTTATTCACAGCAAAGTCCTAGAGTCCTAGGCCTACAGGCAGAGGGGGAGGGACGCTTGACAAAATTGCACGGAAAATAAATAAAATAAGACTAGAAAAACAGATAGGATAAAGGAGTAAATAAAGGGAAATGTGTGGAAACGTTGTGCACCTGTAAAATAACTAAAAGAAGATGATGAGTGCGAGACATAAAAGAGTGATAAAAATGCAAGTCTAGAGTCTAGAGTCTGGATGCCCAAATCCAATGGCAGAGGAATATCTGTATTGTGTGTGCATCAAGGACAAAACCAGCAAGCAAAACACGAAACAATGGACAGAAAAGTATCTGCATCTGCATCATCATCATCAGAGACAGAGACAGACAGAGAGACAGACAGAGAATCAAAGAAGGAAAAGGAGACAGGTAAAAGAGAAGAGTAAAAAATGAGGATTCTCTGTTTGTCGAGTAGATGAGATGAGAAGAGATGAGAAGAGAGGAGAGGGATGAGAGATGAAGATGAGAGGAAGAGGAAGGTGTGTGTGTGTTTATGTGAATAAAAACTGCTTCATTCCAGCTTCTATTTTTTCTACCATTTTCCCTGTACAATATTTTATGTGTAATGTGGACTAGAGCTCTGCTCTCTTCTCTCCTTTTTGTCTGCTCTGCTCTGGTCTGCTTTGCATTGCCTTGCCTTGTGTTGTGTTGGAGTTGGACGTAGAATGTAGAATATAGAATGTAGATGGATATTCGTAAATAGTAAATAGATTCCAGCGAGTCTCAGCATGTTATAATGTTATATTCTAATATATGCTTTCCTGTGGTTTCCATATGCACGTCGTTTGTAGTTTGTAGTTTGTAAAATATTGGATATGCTGGGAGCTGGGAAGATGGAATGGATAGCTAGCTGCGTGTAAAAATAATACGAACCCTAAAGGGGTTACAAAGTCTGGGCATGGAAATGGAATGGAATGGAATGGAGTGAAGTGGAATGGAAATGGAGGGAGAGGAAAAGAGGAGAGTTAGGGGATGATGTTGCTCATATCCATTGTATGTCTAACATAGAGCATAGGGAAACTATAGGAGCCAAGAGAAGAGAAGCGAGAGAGTGGGGACTTTAACGGTATTGTTGTGCAAAGGGAAAAAGAGAGCCCAACTGACGAAGGAAAAGGAAGCAAAGCAAAGCAAGGCAAGGATAGGAAAGGAAACAGTCGAGTGCCAGAAAGCCGTAAGAGAACATTGAACAACATGCTCTTGTTTTGTGCTCCCTTGTTCAACTCTACTGCTCCTCTCCACTCTCCACTCTGATCCAAACCCCAACAGAACACAACCAGAACCAGAACCAGAGTCAGAGCAACAGACAGAGACAGAGAGAGAGAGAGAATGTTGTGCCGTGTCTAGTTTATAGTTTATAGTTTATTCTGTGTGCTCTGCTATATTTCCCTATATTCTCCATCTACATTCATCTACTATCTACCATCACGATTCACGACTTTTTTTCTCGTTCCTGCTTTGTGCTTTGTTCTTCCCGCAACTCTGACACTAAATCCTAATCATCCTGCAGAAAAATATCATAAAATTATAGCACTCCATTTTATACCTTCTTCACGAAACTCCTAAAGTCTATTGCAATTATTTCACACTCAAGCATTCAAGTTTCCTTTATCATCCCGCTCACCTCACCGTCATCTAAATCCACACTTTTTACTCCGTCTTTTTCTTCTTGCAACGCCAGGTGAGGAAGAGGACAAAGGATTGCGGAAAATATAATGTAATTTTGTGTCCAAGTTGTATATTTTTCTGTCAAGTGGATCTTCTTATTCTTTGTGTTTGTGTTTGAGTTGTGTCGGCAGAAGATTCTGCGGCGGTTTGTTAGCGTCAAAGTTTGTTTGTATTTTGTATTGAAAAGTGTCTAGTTTAAAAGGGTAAATCCATGGGATAAATATAAACGAAAAGTGCAGGAAGAGTTGTGAGTTTTGAATAAATAAATAAAAGTGCAAACTTCTCCTTGGTGTTACACGTGGCATAAAATAATTAAAATAGAATCAAGAAAATTGTGAATTGTGAGAGAGTGAAATGTGTACAAGTTAAAGTGCGTCGAGTTGAGTCGAATTGAGTCGAGTGCAGATGAGAAGATGCCATTGATTCAGCGGACTGTGACTCCGGTCAAGTTGAGCGCTAGTAAATTGAAATTGGATAAGAATGACTCAGAGTTCATCGCGGTGAATAATGGGACGTTGGTGAATGTTTTAAGGCAATTGGCGTCTTTGGTGGCCAACGCTAATGAGGTTTTTTCTGGTGTGGCTGTGCTCACGGACCAAGTTGGAAAACGTGTCCGATCCGTCAAACTTCGACTGGATGAATTGGAAGCCAAAGCTGAACTCTTCGATCCAAAACTCGTACCTGTCCGTAAGTCTACTTTTTCCATCCTTCTTATTTATTTACTAAAATCCACTCGCAATCACAAAAAAAACATAATTTGCATCTCCATCGCATCATTTCGTGTTCATGAAATCCACTTGCATAATAATTCTTTGCTGTCACGCTCCAACATTTGCTACACCGTTTTTTGTAGCATCTTTTTCCAAGTCCTCATTTCTACGGAAAAGCTATAATATATTATGACTTAGTCCACACCGCCAATTTTCCTCTTGTAATTAAAAATGGATGGAAAATGGAAATGGTGAATTATGGAAGGAGAAATACTAATAATGTACGAGTTTAATTAATTAGGAAATGTTGATGCGTAAATAGTAAATAGTAAATAGTCGGAGGAAACTGAGGCAAATGTGTTGGATGTTGGATGTTGGATGCAATTACTCGGAAGGAAACTTTTGGCGTCTTTGAATTATAAATGGACGGTCATTCACTCGTCACTCGACACATTTCTTGTTCTTTTCTACGTATTAAGCATTAACATTGAAGGAATAATAATTATAAATGCGGGAGAATCAATCAATCGTCTGACCCCGCGGAATGGATTATTATTTAATCAGAGATAACAGTTGAAAGACAGTCTCTTCTCTTCTCCTCTTTTCTTTGTCTTCCACTTGCTCCTCATGGTTTTGTCTGTGCTGCATGGAATGGAATGGAATGGGTTTGGATTTTGGATTGGATTCAGTCCGTATTTGGAATTTGAGTGCCCAGAGCCGAAATGCCTGTGGATTGTCGACTCGCTCGCTCACAAGTTGTGAGTCACAACAGAAATGGTGGTTATAATTAAGCAAAAACTGTGGATTGTGGATCCATCATGCCCATTTAAGCCCTTCTCCCTTTCTACTTGTACTTGAGCGTGGAACATTCTCCACTCTATTATTTTCTGCTGTACTCGACCACACCATCCACCACATTATCATAAACTGGATTCCTATTTATACTCACCTTTAAAACTATTCTCTTTTCCGTCCTCTTCTCTCTCATGTTTTGTGTTTTGTGTTTTATGTCCTAGGTTGTGTTTTGTGCTCATTCCAAAAAGTAGCGTGTTCCTTTCAGATTTATTCTTTCATGCCGAGTTATTTTATTTTGTTCTTATTGCTTATTGGGACTGAGCTGTCCTAATGTTTTCATTCTCATGGAGATGGAATAGCAACTCAATGCTCTTGTATTTTATGAGTCTAAATAATAAATGATATTCCATTTGGAATGGTGGATTCTCAAGAGGGATGAAAAACATGGAATGTCTTGAAATAGAAATCCAATAGAAATTCATGCTCTCGACTCTTGACTCTCGACTGTTGACTGCAAAGGGAAGAGACAAATTGATTTCATGGCTCGAGACTCGAGAATAAACAATACGCATTCGACTTTGGATATTCAATATTCAATATAGAATGGTGGATGGATGGATGGATTTTAAATTTTAAATTGAAAACATGTGAGTGCATTTTAGTTGAGCTGTGCAGTTTATTACAGTTCTGCACACTGACTTGGAGTATTTGTCCACAAAAAGCATAAGACGATCACTCAACTCCGACTGCTCAACTTGATAGGACGAGCAAAGAGTAAAGAGGGAACGGAGTGTGTTTTATGGGAATTATTATGATAGGTTGCTCTGAGTGATCGGAGCTCAATCCTCAAAACTCTTTACTCTTCCATTTCAAATGATTCCTGCATATCGGACAACTAAACAAATAGTAATATTTAGCATGATATGATATAGTTCTGTTTCTTCCTTCTGACCAAATATTTTAAAGTTGAATCTAGAATCTAGTTGAATCTACGCTGTTGAATTTTGAATGTTGAAGAGTCCGAGGGCTTGGCGC
>JAQGBH010002126.1:0-26537 GCA_034698265.1 Sminthurinus aureus | reverse complement strand
GGAGAAAAATCCATCCCAAAAAATTCTATCGGGAAAAGAATATTTTCATTTTTAGGGAAACTATCGGGACGAAAAACCAGTTGTATCGGGAAAAAGAGATTTAGCCAATATTTTGTAATAAAGATACACCACTCATGTCCTACATAATACCTATCATGATGTAGTTGTGATACAGCATAATTAGTTATGTATACATTCTGAGAACTTATATGAATGGTGCTATAATATGAAATACTAGTAGTACAAGTAAAGTATCATAATAGAGATATTGATTTTCATCACTTTTACAATAACTTTGTACATACAAAGCAAACAAAATATGAAACGTTTTACTTACTGCTGTAAAGTCACTTGTAAAGAAACCCTGTTCAAGTCCAGACCAGATAGTCTGTAATTATCATTATTAGAGGAAAAATTTATAAGAACGTACAAGTAATTTTTGATACAGGGTAAAAGTAAAAGAAAAATGATACATATCCTCTTCATTGATGTACATATTATTTATATATTTTGATTTAAAGTTTCATTTCATACCAGTGGAATAAGTAGAATTTGATAAGGATGTTTCATGTGACGGAAAGTGGCAAAAAATAAGAATGTAGAGCTTCCTTCACGTTTTTCTTCCCCATATCTAGAAGTAGAAAAATATTGTTCATTTGCATGTATTGTCTTTTTGTAATTTGAAAGTTTTCTTCCCAATTTTAATGATGATGATTAATAAGATTAATAATCATAATTCTAAACAAAATATTTATGCATGGTTTTCAATGGTGACATTAAAATATTTACCGTGTAAGAGGATCTACAAATATCCAATAAATTGCTGCTGCTGCCAAAGCACATGCCAAGTACACACCCATTAACGTGTATCGTTTTGTATCATCTTCAACAGAGTCTTGTAATGTAGCGTTTCCAAGTTCTGTCCAGGGACAATAATTTGCCCCACAAATTTCAGGGTCGTTTCCCTCATTAGATCCAGCTAAAATCAGGGAGGAGATTAAGTTTCCCCAAATTGACGAGGTTTGGCTAGAAAAGACAAGTAAAAAATTGATTTTTTGTTTACTTGAAATATTGCATTATGTGTGTACACTATATACGCTGGTTCTTTTCACTCAAACTGCTAAAAGTACTCACAAAAAGAAGAAGAAAATTCCGAAAAAACGCACTACGATTGACTCGGCGTCCTCTGCTTTAAGTTGTGCATATTCATGTCCAACCTAAAAAATCCATGAAATGGCAAAAAAATTAGTATTTCTGCAGTATATATAATGTATACTTATGTCTTGGGCTGTATTTCTCTTTCAATTTTGCCAAAACGTAGAGTGTAGAACGTAGAATATATAATCTTCAGTCAGTGTAAAATGGCAAAATAAATTTATAAATGTTACATATTTAGGACTAGAATTTAGAACACTTACTCTTGTGAGGTACATACATTTACTCGACCAAAGTACAGCGGCACAAAGTCCAGTTATAAAGGCTGTGGGTATCATCGTATAATATCGCGGGTAATTTTGGGCACCCACATAAACAATGTAACCAAACATGGACACAAAAAGTGCAGTTTTTGCAGTTAGGTGTCGTATAACTAAGGTTGGCAAGAACATGGACGAAACGATCAGTCCCGCGTACACAGTTGTCAGTGACCAATTACCCAATCCATCCTTTAATGCAAGAGAAAATGATTATCAACATTTCTATAGGATATAAAATATAATGGATAAACTGGATTAAAATATTCCCGTACATAAAAAGTAAAAAAAGTTCAATCAGTTGTTTTACCGAAAATAAACTACTCTGAAGAGCTGCAACTGATTGAAAGGCCGTGAAGAGGAGCATAAATGAGATACTAGTAAAAATGACATTTTTTAGTATTCTACGATGTTCCTGTACATTAAAAGAAAAAGAAACAATAATTATTATTTAATTATATGATTGTTATAGTAGGTCACAACTCACAACAGCTTTTTTAATTGACAAGTTATAAACTAATATTTTCATTAATAATGCATTATATAAGACATAATACATCTATTTTTGCAAACCGTTGGTGAATAGCTTCTGCCATTAGTTCCAGGGCTTGGGGGGACGGAAACAAGGACGCTACTTGAACGCTTTTTGCCATCATCATATTTCAAATCTTCTTCAGTTAATTGAAAATCTGGATTAACTCTTCCTGACATTATTTCAATTGATGTTTCTTGTGTTTTGTCTCTTTATTGTCAATTAATTGTCCACTCTGGAAACTCTTGTATTCTTCCTCTCGTTGTATTTTTTCTTGTATTTTCAGCATAAAATTTTCGAGTATTTAATTACTTACAGATTAAGGTCGGAATTGCATCTCTCTAATTTTTCTGTGGCATGTATGAGACACTCCAGCACAAAAATTGACTCAAGGATCTTCCTGTTCACACGCACTGTAGAAAAGATTAATCAAAGGGAGAGCTTGAACTTTATATTATAGTGAATAAAACTTTCTTCAACTCTTGTTGTGAATGAACAAAGAAAATATAGCAGCATTGAGTTTGTGCGCTTTTTGTATTTTGCACAGAACTGTCTTTTTCAGTCAAGTAGTAATTCTATTTTATCTCAACTTTTGATATCGCTTGCAGTGCACTGAATACTGATTGTGAGTTCAACTTACTACTACTACTGGCATACATCAATCTTCTAAAAGACAGAATACAAAAGAATAAACTTGACAAGGCTTTGAACGTGACGTGTACGGTAAACACTTTAACAGGACGTTATACACCTTGTCTAAAATTTGTAAACGTCAACATACAGTAAGTTAGCATAAGTATAAATACATTTACCTTAAAAAACAAATGAATATAAATTATAAATAATAATCACTAACAAAGAAATAGCAGAAACTAGGATATACGTACTCAAATGTACAAGCAAAATGCATGAATATCTCAATGTACAATATATAAATTAAACTCATATATACATATCTTATGTATATGAGTTTTATTTTAGTTCAGTTGTGAAATATTTCAATGTATTCAAAAACTATCTACCTGTCTTTAAGTTATGTCGTTGGGTGCTTGTGTTTGGAAATGCAACACAAACTGTTACATGAGTGTTATTCCTACTGTGAAGGGGTATAAACTGTTCAGTCAGATATTGAGGAACTAGTCAAAATAATAAATAATTTGCATCTCGTCGAGTATTTAAACCCATCATTATCATCACCATCGTTCATTGAGGATTGAGAAACGATTATACAGAGAGAGAGAGAGAGGGGGGGACCCCTGTATCAGTTCATAACTATACAAGTAACGTGTACATGAGGAATTTTAGGATAGATACTAGATATGTACATACATGGTAAGACTACACACAGTACTCATCAATATCCAATACATGAACATACTCCTCTCTGTTTCACAGCAAATATTATGTGTTTATTAGATAATAGGTAAATAAATGGCAATCCTGATACAATACACAGAACTCAAAGTGATTCAATACCGTTTATCATTCTTCTATCAAAACGCTGCTGTAGCTCGTAGTTTACAACAGTTTTTATATTTGAAACTAGGTATTTTAATATAGTTTCATCGCTACAATATGCATATAATTCATATCGCGTTGTTTTCTCATTGCATACAGTATACAATATACAGTAAGTGTGTGTGAATGACAGAGTGCTTTCATCACGAAATTTTTGTATGAGTACCTTGCTTTTTTTTGTTGATCTAAAACGTAGACAATTTTGTATTTTGCATAAAAATAAAACATCCACACATCACACATATAGGAGAGGTGTGGACGTATCCGAGTAAAATAAATTTTAGACAAGTACTGTAGACTGTAGTGAATATTTCTCAGAAACAACTGTGGTAAAGTACAACTCCGATTTGCACATATTTATATTTACTCTTTCACTGAATGCTTAATGAGAAATATGAATGCCGACAAAATTAACCTGATTAAGGTGATGGATTTAAGTAGACTATGTACAATGTACACAGTATGTAAAATAATCTTACACATATCATGTAAAGTAATTGTTACTGTATATAAATGTTAAATTTTTTCACTTTTTCTGTTTAGCTCGCATGATTCTGTTAGAAGACCTGTTTTCAAGGCCTCTCCAGAGTAGGGAAAAGATCAAAACATCTTGATACAATAATTATACATCATACTTACTTACACGGTTAAGATCAGATAATCTATAGATTAGTTTTAGTTTGTATGCACCAGAACATTTTTTATCTATATACAAAAACCTGAAGCGCTTGGAGAGATGTTTTTGCCACTAATCATAACTACAATTATAATAATTATTGTTATTATCAGAGATAACAAAGATACTTAGAATTTATGGTAGATTATATCCAAAATACTTATACATTGGTCTGACAAATCAGTGTGTTACTTGTTATATGAAGCACTTATTAATAGGAGTATAGGAGGTCTATATCTTTGAAATGTTGTAATATAATTTTTATGCCTCTATATTCTATATTATACACATATGTATATATTTATGTACATGTAGTTAGTCATATTATAGTAAAAGCTAATACAAATTCTACCGTTCATTCAAACTACAATAATCATTCACGTTGTACATTTCATACTTCATACTATAATACATTATACGCACGTGTTGATCGTTTCTTTGTACACTTCTATGACGGAAGGAGAGAGAACGAATATTATACGGCTACCTCTTGACTTGGAGTTTGTTAGACGAATAATGTACTAATATCATGTAATCTCATTGCTCCCGTAATCATTAAAATGGTCATTATAAATTCTTTAACAATGTTGTATATAGCTCAAATACAGGACATGACATATGAATGAACCTGTCAGTTTATGACACTTTTTGATAAAAAGCCGACCATGACTTTGATTAAACACTTTAAATCTGTTTGCAGGGAATTGTCTCTTTCACAAAGCTTATCAGTTTTACAAGTTTTATCACAGAGTCAAGGGAGAATTAGAATTTAGAATAATGGTTAAACGTTTAATGTACCAATAGCTTCGAAGGCCTAATGTAATGGTCTGTCTTATGACGACTCTATTTTAATTTCCCCCATTTTTTGTACATAAGAGAAAACCACTTTTTGAACGTTGATGAAAGTGCAGAGAAAATTATGACTCCATCCTCTGTACTAGAAATTACATGTGTCATACCAGAGACTGCCTCATGTCTCAACTTTCTACTTTCTACACTGCGCTAATTGTAAGTCAGAACATGCATATTCCTAGACTTTATTGCAATGTAAATCCTCATAGTAGTTTTGTTTCCTTTATCATTTTTATCATTTAAAACACACAACGGATTTGAAACCTACGTTGATTGCTCTTCATACTTCATATCATACACGCAACACACACCTTCCAAATTCCAAGTAATAACCATATACTTTATTTTTATTTATTTACGATTTTGAAGTACCAAAACGTAGAATTGGTCATGAAATATGAAATTCCTACGAAAGGTTTTCGTGTTTCAAATTTTATTCATCCATGTACTATAAAATATTATAAAAACATTTGCATTTTCAACGCAATACGCAATCCTTAAAACAAGGTTAATAAATCCGAATTCTGAATCGAGAAAAATTATATCAGTAATCAGTACGAAGTATGAAATTTGTAACAAATCATCGAATCATCAAATTGCGCTGTACGTTTTATCTCTGTTAGGCTATATGTAAACATTCTTTCTTTCCTGACCCCTTCATTTGGCTACTGTGTACTCTGTACTAGTGTACAACTCTCCAAAACAAAAAGTGAGACGGACAGCACAAATTTACTATTGTAAGCATACAAAAGTAATATCTATGAATAAATATTTTGTGGTTTTAGTCAAAGTTCATATTAATTTTTCTACGTCAAAACAATATCGATTCGGTATTCGGTATCATAAAAAGAACTATTTAAAAAGATTAATCTCTGAGAATTACAATAAAGAGTGTGTTTCAGTTTTAACTGTCTGGCATATTATAAAGTGCATCTTGCAGAAAAAGTATGAGTCACACAAATCTTTAAATAAATATGGTCAATGGTATTTTTATCTATTCCCATATTATGTATGGTGTATGGTGTGGTACCTTTATTTAAAAGTTTCATCATCAATCACAATTCATGTGTACTACTAGTGTACTACGTAGAACTGGGTAACAGGAAAAAGTTATGGATTAGACTAGATCAGAAATAAAAACTGATAATAATTAGTCAATCGATCATCGGGTGGAGAGAAAACATTTGTCTATACTATGAAAAAACTTCATAAAATAAGTGTACCACAAGAGAGGGAAAAGGTAATGGGAAGCAAAGAATAAAAAATCGAAATATAAAACTTTCTGATGCATCCACTCAGTCGTATATGAAATATGAAATGGGATAAATACAAGATAGTATGTAATAAAACTGTACTGATAATTCAGATTTCAGATTACAGAGAATGTTTCATGCGACTTTCAGTGTGTCCTGTGTTTTTCTGTGCAAATGCTAAACTCACTGAAAGTGTGCATACTAGTATATTGATGGAGATTGGAGATGCTAAAAAAGACAAAATACTTGTAATACCTGAGCAATGAGCACAGAGCAGAGTTTAGATTTAGAGAGTCCTTTCGCAGGAAACATAGTTATATGAGGTGTACTATATCAATTAAATGTCAAACAATGGTACTGGGATAAATTGTTTTAACGAGAACAGCAAATAACTCATGTTTCATGTTTTCACTACTTCCATTGAAAAATGCTAATAATTGTAAGAACCCAGCAGTAAAGATTATAGGACGCTAAATGCTTAGTGCTTTATTGCACAGATTCAGCTTAGGGAACACAATGTACTTTGCATTCAACCTTTATCAAATGCGGTTTTAGGTATGGATGTACAATGTACATTGTAGGTACATACATGCTAAATGCTGATGGATCAGATATGAAATACTGAACATTAAACCGTTTACAAAACTTTCTGCAGAATACACAATTGAAATGAATGCAAAATTCCTGAGAAAAATGATGATGAACATAAAAAAATTTCCCTATTGTCTTATCATGTACCATAATGCTACATATGCTTATTGTGAGCACACGGAACATAGAATACAAAAGAAAGTTTTAATAGTAAATATAGTAGTAACTGACGTTTTGCATTTTATGTTTCATTAGTAAGTACACGATTTTTACAGTAAAATTATTGAGGGATCAGTAAATGGAGCATATAGCGATTAGACCAAGAAGTCTGCTGTTTCTCCAAATTTGCATTTTTATAACGGCTAAGAGGAAAATTAACACAGTGTTCAGAAGCTGTCACAAATGGATATAGAGTACGTACCAGACATTATAACTGAAATGACCCAATGTGGGAAGCGTATTTTAATTTAATATTTTTGAGTTGGCAGTCTTTTAGGATGAATTAGGATTAGTAAGTATACAAAATTTCAAGTCTTAGAAACCTCCCCTTTGGGGGTGGGCGGAATCTAAGTCCACACATCCATAATTTCTACATTTTTCATTTTTTTTTTGAGTTTTTCAAACGGATTATGATAGAATGGCGTACTTTACGTCGGCAAACATTTTTATTTTTTCAAAAAAAGTTAAAAACACGCCTTCCAGGCCAGATCGTAAAAACCCGCCAAAATCCCTTTTTTTGTGACCGCTAAAAAAATATACAGTGGCCATATACATGATACATGGCATGTAATAGATCAAAATGATCGTACGAGCTCCCTTGTTTGGGTTGGTTTCAGGTCAATACACGCATTTTTGCGACTTCCAGAGGTCATTATATTTGAAGTCATAAACTGGAAACTACGAAAAAGCAAAGCTGGACTCGCGCTGGACAGTCCATCAGTTCAGTGTTCAGTCTGGTCTGGGCTCATTTGGATATTTCTTGGATCACGTTTCTATGTAAACGTGTCGTGAGAAGGAACTCGTTATAGAATATAGAATGCAATGCGGAAGCTTAGAGTATATATCATGGCAACTAAACTTTTTTATTTATATTTACAAATAAGAAATAAAAAAGTTTAGTTGCCATGGTATATATATAAAAAATGTTTATATATTATACTCTAAGTTTAGTTGCCATGGTATATATATAAAAAATGTTTATATATTATACTCTAAGTTTAGTTTCCATGGTATATATATAAACAATGTTTATATATTATACTCTAAGTGCGGAAGTGACAGCGACGCAATAAAAATAAACAATTTTGTTTTCTCCAAGGCATTTTACGTACACACGCGTATGACGTATAAAATATTATAGTGCCTTTTGGTCTTCTCCCTCATCTTTCACAAGGCCGTATAGAACTTTCTTTATAAGGTCAGGACAGTTGAGACTTTTTCTTATGCCAGGTTGACGAGACTGATGTTTGATTAAGGACAAGATTCAGCAGATTTTTTTGTTTTTAGCCTTGACAACTGTATTTTATTTTTATTTAAAGCATAGGAATTTTGAAAAAATGTGAAAATACCAAATGAAAAATTTGGTTTGCGTATTGAATGAGTTGTATAGTGAAAAAATAAAAATAAATAATCAAAATTTTAACCACTTGCTATAACAAAAGGGCCATATAAGACTGCAAACAGAGCTGAAGATAAAGGCAAAATTTAACTGTGCAGTAGAAAATCGTAGAAATTAATTTTTAACAGGAAACCTTAGTAATGAAAGTTAAATCAACGCTGCTTGTAAGATATTTAACGCAAAGTAGGCGAATTTCCATGTTTAAAATAAAAACGAAAAAACTCAGGATTTTAAAATTCAGGACGATTTTGTGAGCAGCCTAGAAATTAAGAGTTGTAGATATTGTTTCCTATTTTGACTTTTTTACTGTTTAATAAAAATAAAAATGTGGTTGTCAAGGCTAAAAACAAAAAAATCTGCTGAATCTTGTCCTTAATCAAACATCAGTCTCGTCAACCTGGCATAAGAAAAAGTCTCAACTGTCCTGACCTGTAACAGTACTTTTATACGGCCTTGATCTTTCACATCTGTGCACATGAGTGTTCTCTGAGTGATGTGATGTTGAGTTGAGATCTGAGATTTACCCAGGCCAGGGGTTCTTGGTTCTTGGCTCCTGAAAATAACCATTAAGCACTATAAAACTAGATTCTAATATAATAACTACTTAACAACTGTCAGGGAAGATGACATCTCAAAACGCTCCCAAGGTACAACCATCACAATCCTCAAGAGCTTCTTGGACAGATGCTCCAAACTTGAGTACAATGACACTTCGTCCATCGAGGTATTTTTTTGCTTTAAATCCATCCTTCTACTTCTTACAAATATACAACCCTTAAATAATATATAAATAATATTAATATTTAAAATGTAAAAGAAATTTTTCCCTTAATGATAAACACGATATGCAGCATAGATATAAATGTTGAAAAACTCTTTCAGTCAACTCATAGTTTCATCAAAAAATTCTCGAACCTTTGGCACCCCTGGACCAACTACTTCGTGGGGAAGCATAAAGGTGATTACTCCAAGAAATCAAGTTTGAAATCTAAAGTATTTGACGGAAACACAATTATTATATCCTAAAGATATTCTTGTATAAAATATTTGCCATGCTTTATTTATTTCCAGGATATGCCTGCGGAAATTTCCAATTATGCCATTGACAAGGCTGTTTGGGAGAATGCAAAAGTAAAATTAAAATAACAGACCTACATTTAACCGTTTTAGCATCTAATATGTACTACAAAAAAATATAAAACACAAATCATTTACATTTTACATTTTACTAAAACGTTCATCAACAGGCGAATGAAACTCAACGTCATAAGCAGGATGAAAAACTGGACGTATTTCAAAAAACAATAATTTGCATAAAGTTAGTTTTATTACAAGAGTTAATACTTGTAGATGATAGAAATTATGGAATCTGGAATCTATACACAATATGCAGAAAGAATGTAGAACGTCATAATATACTATCTGAATTGGAAGAAGCATACAGCATGTACAAAGTTTCATAGTGTATACTCTGTAATGAATTACCTTACCTTTTCTCTTAATTTCAGTGGAAATGAAAGCGAAAAAATCTTTGCTGCACATGAAATAGTGAGCTTAGTCAAAATCAACGCTGACAGGACATTCAAAGAAATACTTCCTCTAGTTGAAGGGGTAAGCAATGAAAAAAAAACTCCAACTGCAGTATTTGCTATGTCCAACAGCAATCATACAATTTTGCTCATTTGTTTGACCCACTCCAAAAGTTTTCAAATTAAAATACATGATTTCTTGTCGTTATTTCAAAAGGAATTGAAGAAATCCAATGATTTTGAATTTCATTCTACAACAGCTGCGAGTTTAGGCGTATTATTTCGGGATATGATGAAAGCGAGAAATCCGAAACTAATCAAACACATTTTAGATTTTGTCAATGCTATGATGAACAATGCAGACATTGGTAATTGGTAATTCATCTAATTTTTACACAGCCCATAGCTATGACCTGTTGACTTGTCCTTTAAATTGTATTTTCAATTTTAATTCGACGCGTCTTTTTTGTACATATCCTAATTAATTTCTCATTTCCCTCCTTTTTTCTTCAAATCCAAAATTTCTTCTCATTTTTATCAATAGAAATCATGGCGAATTGGCTGGAAGCAATGGAGACTATTATAGACTTAATGAGTCCAAAGGATGCAACTCATCAGGTACTGTTTTATATTTTATTTTGCATTTTGCATTTTGGTTTTCGACTAGAAACTTATCATGAATTTTGTGCTGTTTATGCTTACAATTTTAATCACGGTCATATACAGATTTTACCATTAATTCAAGAAAGGGTCAAGCCTCAAAAGAGTCCAGAATCGAAAAAGGCTGCTTGTGTTCTCATAAGGAAATTAGTCAAGCGTGATAATTCAAGTACACCTCTCATTTCGCAAATCGTTATTGGACTGACAACGGATGAAAATTCAACGGTTCGTATGTGTGCATGTATGCTACTTCCCGATTTGATAACACGTGGAGATTTACCAACTGTGAAGGAGCTTGAAAATGTTATGGTATCATTTACTGACGATTCAAGCATGATGGTGAAAGCAGCACTGGTAGAAGCCGTAGGTGGGCTTTTCAGCACAGGAAAGAAGGAACTCTTCTCAGTAGGGATAGTCCTTGGGATTCTTCGAAAATCCGTTAAAAATGGATTTTGTCAAGAGCCTCAAAACATCGCACTTTTGACATCATATTCAAAATACATTGCAACTATCGCTAGAACTTGCAATGGTGATTACTATTGATTATTGATTATAATTTATAATTTATAATTTATAACAATTCAATATTCTGCTTTTCAGTTTTTAGGTATTAGCTGCTTCAGTATGTTATATTTTGTGATACGTGATACGTAAAAGTATATTGTATATTTAGTATCAATGATGAAAGTATAGGGGGTTCGTAATTAGTTATTTGTCTATGTATGTGCATCTCTTGTATGATGCTTATTTCAACCATGGTGTACCAAAAGAAAAGTATACACTAAGTGCAGATGACAAACTATGGTTTTTGGATTCTTTTCTTCATTTAAGTCGTTACGATTTACCTGTGTCTACCTCTGGAAAAGCTGGAAAAGAGGTACCTTTCAAGTCATGCATCTTGCATCCATTCATATAATATACCTAAATTTCATCCAAAATCCTAAACAATAATCAGAGTTTTCATCATTTTTGATCAAGGATCTTATTTTCTGTTTTCTAATCATTGGGACTTTACATTTTACACAATTAGATACCTCAAGGATTTGTTAACTTTCGTAACAAAATGGAAGTTAGTCGTGTACTGGTAAGAAAATCGAATCACGGCATAAAGCAGAAACTATATAAATGATAAATTATGTGCGTATTATGTATTATGCTTGTAAGAGAAGCAATTAAGTATCACACTATTTCTTATTTAATATTTCTACTAGATGGATTCTTTATTGAGTACTCCCTGCTCTGCAATAACAAAGGAAAATAAAAATATTTCCAAAAATCTAAATAACAATGACACTTCAGACGCTGAGAAATGGTTGTGTCGTTCTCATTGTGCCTCAAATTTTACAGATTTTGTCACCTTTGCCAAGCCTTTAGTTGATTTTAAGGGAGGGCTTCAAAATGTTGCAAATGATCTGGTGCATGATCCAAATCCAAATGTGAGAAAGAATATGGCAGCAAATATGTTTTTGGTAAGCCAATATCAATATCATCAATCTTCAGATGCAGTTAAAAGTTACATGTTTTATTACAGTAGCAATAAATTTCATTTGCAATTTGCGATACATTTAAGATATTAGCATATAGTAGAAGTCAAAATATAATTTCAATGTTCATAGTTGATGGAGAAAGTGGGTGATCAAGCTGGAAGTCTTAAGGATTGTATTGTTAGAGTATTATCTGATGATAATGTAGATGTTATTGAAGCCATTGTTCCACACTTGGCAAATATTATGAAAATTTTAGTGAAAACTCAAGTTTTGTCACCAGATAAATCAACAACCGCATTGAATGAAATCGGAGGTGTAATTTTATTCTGTGAGGAAAGATTGAGTCAAACAAGGGTAAATACTCATTCGGTGTATAGGTACATGTTAAAATATGTTTGTTGTACATAATATATTACATATTGTATAATATATAATATATAATATAAATAAAATGTAAAGTATTATCCTGAAACATCATCATCATGAATCATGAAATTTATCTCTCATCAATAGACAGAATAAAAAATTGCTGTTATTTTCTGTTTTCATTTTATTCCACAGGACTGGAGAATTCATTCTAGTTTACTCTTGCAAATGGTCGTATTACCATTTTGTATTCCCTGTGATTATATTTATACCAACTTTGTACCCATTCTCTTGCACCGCCTTCTCCATTTAAGTCAATTGCCTAGTCGTTTAGGAGCAGCTGAGGCTTTAGTTTCATTTTTGCGACACTGCCGCCGTGCAAATCAACGCGATGATATTCGTCGAAAAATTCGAGGTACTCAAGCTCAAAGTTTTGAAATGTAAATTTTTAGTTTTTTATTGGTTTTAATAAATAATAAATTAAAAAAAATGCAACATAAGTTTTGAACACATACCATATAATATTATATAAACTTTTATATTTCTTTGTTATAATTCTGTTTAAGTACGGCTTCAGCATCACGTCGAATCTTTTGAATTTTATTTGCAATCTTGATTTTTCTCTACAGATATCTACAATTTCTTGTTGTATTTTTATATACTATATGAACAAATAGAATATTATACAGTGACTATATAGTAAAGTGGCTAAAAAGAGCAGAGTAGACAGTCTACATAATATTTTTCATGTGCATGTAGTATGTAGCACGTACACGTAAAAAAATACAAGAACAACTGTAATAATATAGAGTATGTGCAAAATGACTATGTAGTTTTTGCAAACAGAAAGTAAGAAAACGTGGTAGAATTTGTAAAAACAAAGTATTATTACACACAATAAGAATTTTTCTTTTTTTTTTTTGTCTTAGGTTTTGCTCAATCAAGAAGTGCTCAAGATCGAATGCTGTATTTGTATATGAGTAACATGATAATGGACAGGTTTGTATATGAGTAACGAGTAACAAATAATATTAACTACAAAAACTAGTGACTAATTGACACCAAATATATAAAAACGATACGGCTTGCACATATGGACAATGCAAAATGTACAGTGTACAGAAATGGGAATTGCATTGCAAGTTTTTTCCTCTCTCTCTCTACTCTAACCAAATACTTGACTTTGTTTCTTCATCTTCTTAAAAGGGTTTAGGCTCATGTTGATGATTAAATTGTTTGCATAAAATGCATATTATGTAACAATTTTTCATTGATGGGTTATTTATCCAATGAACAAAGCTTTGTTCATCAAGTTCTTCAACGACCTCTTTTCAGGTTTTCCAGGAAATATTTTCGAGATCACTTTTTTGATACCACGATTGAACTTACTGGTGATAAAATTCCAAATGTTAGAACAAAGGCTTATCGTTTGATGCCAAAGATGAAAGAAAGAACAAGAAATGCAGATGATGCTACACTTTTAAAAAAGTTGGAAGCTGTTGTGCAAAAGGTTGAAAGTGAAGAGAATTGAGCTATGATTGAATATTTTGACATTATTTTTAATGCCATGTACATATGGTAAATGGTAAATGGTAATAGATAAATGACTTTTATAACTGTGTTTTTTTTCAAGATTCAAAGCACGGAGACGGATAGAGATGCTGTAAGTTACACCCTAAATAAACACAGTAATTTCTAATTTCTATAGATTACAGATTACATAAAATAATTTTAAGCTTTGTAAATTGTAGCTCTAAAATCTTGAGTCAAAATGATAAAAATATTTTATATTTTATACTTTTCGAATTTCCTGAGCCCTTTTCTTTGTGTAATTAACTTGATAATTTATAATATTGTAAAAGACTAAAAATCAAAGTATAAGCCAAGAATACACGGTTAAAACTCTTGAATCTATAGGTTGAGGCAATGGAAGCAGCCGTTAGTGAAATGGCAAAAATTGATTCCTATTTAAAATGGGAACAAGGGAATCGAAAGGTTTTGAAATACAACATACAAAATACAAAATAGTAACAACTCTTGCTTTCCATTCAAATAAAAGTCCCTTTTACCTGGATTATGTAATACTGAGTACTGAGAATGCTGTGAATTGTGCAATGCTTTATTAGAAAGGCAAGGAAGATTTATCTGATCAGAAGAAAGAAAAGGAGGAAGTCTTCATAGCCGGATTAGAAGCAAAAATGCCAAAAGTTTCTCCACCTAAACGACTTTGTATGCAAGAAATAATAAATAATAAATAATAACCGTTCTTACATTATAAAAATAAAAAAAGTTTTGTATTCGTTCTTTCATATTATGATATATTATGATATAATGACATAATGAAACATGAAACACATGATGAATGTTTCTCAAAATTTTGTAGCTAATGATAAGGGTACAACGAATACTGTGGGACAGAAGCCGGAAGCCTTAAAATTTACTCCACCACATCCTGCCACTAACAACCCCAGATTATCGACAGTGCAGGGAAATAAAATTACTGAAACTGACAACAAGACACCTATTACTACTACGCATAAACCATCAACGGTAATTCCAAGGTATGACAGTACACGTCAATACTGATTAATTAATGAACAATGACTTTATTACATTTTACATGTTTTATGTTGCATAATATGTATTTTAATACATCAAATGCAGGCAAAAGGCTAAACCATTTCCGACATCCTTATACTTTGCCTCATATTTAAACTTGGACATGTATCAAAAAAAATGAATCTATATTTAATACGACTTTAATTTGACAGGAATTCTGGATTTCAGTTACCACCTGGAAGAAATGTTGTACCACTAGCAAAGAAAAAATCAGATTTACAGGACAAGAACTCTTCTAGTTCTAGAACCACAGCATCTTTAAACAAATAGAGTACCATTCTAATTTTATTTCTTAATGCTTAATGCAAGGTTTCATTGTAGATTTGGGCACATCATAATATAGGATAGAGTATATTCAGTATATAGTATATAGTATAATTCAATCGTTAAATTTATGAGATTGTCTTTTGAAAGAGATCCATCTCTATATGTGTGTGTATTGTGTGTCTTTTCAAGAAATATATATAATATGGCTATAATAAACAATACATAAAATTTTGTACGATATTACATCATAATGTCATTGTACATAAAAGGCACACATGAGTAACACATCATGTAGAAATTATATGATAAACTTACTCAGTAGGTACATATATACAATATCTTAAAATCCAAAATTTGAATAACAAAACATAACCCCTTAGCACCATTTGATCTTTGATATTTAACCTCCACCTATATTTCTCCCGCTAACTTTAGTAGCTTTGAGCATAAAGCACATAATATGCGTATAACATATTTTATTAACCATGATAATAGTAAAAATCGTCTTTTGTTCAAACTTCGAACAGAGTAGACTACCGTATTTTGGATATATTATTATAATATATTATATATAACCTTTCTCTATAGGATACTAAAATCGATAAAACTACCAAGTATCAAGTATATGAAAAAATATTTGTAAGAAGCAATGTTGTACCATAAAATTCTCAACCAGCAAGGAATAGAATCCAAAAATATTGTTCCCGTCTCACGTATTATAATATATACGCCAATAATAAACACTTGGCGAGTAAATAACAGACAGCAAGGAATGTTCGTCTTATTGTATCGAAAACGATGAAAGAAGTTTATATTGGAAGCCCTTCAGAATTCAACAAATGCTCATTGACTGCAGTTTGAGGTCCAGATCCAATCTTTGTAGAAATTATGTATCTCAAAGTATCTTCTGCCCAAGGTTGTATCTTTGAAAGAGATGGTAATTTCTAGAGGGTTTGAAAAAGAGATAAAAGTGTAAAAGTATTATACTACACACTAACTATACACTAATTTAGTCTGTTTAAATATGACAAAATATGTATGCTGCGTAGTTGTAACAATGTCAAAGTATTGGTGTATCTATAACTTTCAATATGACTACATAACTATCCAAATATGCATATAGAATTTACGTACATTTAATACTGATATGTCATCCGTCGGCGTTACAGGGAGTCCAGTTTGCTTTGTATTTGGAAACACACGATTTACAGCAGCTAAAACAAGAGGAACGTTCTCTTCTAGAAGATAAAGGCACGCATTAGGACCAGCATCAAAAGTATAAGCCACCTAAAATCCAAAATACCCAGAATGAATTATTCATTGTATGTATCATTTTTTTTTATGTCTAATGAACGGAAGAGTGTAGAATGTAAGAATAACTATTCTTGTTTCAAAATGCAAAACAAAATATATATATATTATTGTGTAGTATCTATTTTACATACTGCAATTTTCCCAAGATCATGATTAATTTGATGTATCAAATCAGAAATAGCATGTGAAATGTCATTCATGTAGACAAGAGAGGGATATGTATCTAAGCAGACTGCATGAAATTGATTACTATCTTGCATAGTAATTTTAGCAAAAGTTTGAAAATCACGTTTCCGGATTGCTTCAATAATAGCTGATTGTCTTTGAGGAACACACTGTGAAACACGGTATTTCAATAATTCACTAGTTATAACACTCGTCTGCATTCCTGATGTACTACTAGTTTTCTTCTGACGATCATTTACCTATAAATAAAAAATATCATCAGTTAGTATAAGCAGTGAACACTTGGACAGTTTATTAGCTTTATGTAAAAGTGTATACGTTTATAAAATTATTAGTTTTTCTATCCATACGATTTCAGTTATTACAAATGGCAAACTATAATAATATAACATAACTCACAACTAAGATTAAGACTCTCATTTCTGGCCAATGATCTGCATCAACAATTTGACGAGCTATGGAATCGCTACCATCAGATTGTTTTCCAGCTTCCCATGAAACAAATCCTCCATAAATACTACGACAAGCACTTCCTGAACCTTGACGAGCAATTGTTGAAACATCTCCATCAATTTCATAAAGTTTTGATAAGGCATAAACTGTTTTTAAAAAAAATATAAACGAATATAATATCTTATCAATCAAATTTACTCATTATAATATATTTATGTAGTTTTCTACCTTCACCATGATTTGACAAGCGGGTATTATCTCACTTTACATTTATTACATAAAATAAATAGTATTGTTTCGTATACGATTCGATACAATAAACAACATACATATTGTATGCTTTGTTAAACTGTTTTAGTAATAAATGAATGATATTTTCTATTATACCTAAACATGCATAGCCTGCGGCAGATGATGCTAGTCCGGCTGCAGTTGGAAAATTATTTACCGAGCATACATGCACATAGTACTCTAATTCGGCATTAGTTAACTTTCCTTGTATTTTAGCTCGTTTCTGAACTAAGAACAAAGACAACAAAGGCCATAACATATTATTAAATTCCCCATTGCATTGTAATAAGTAGATTTTTGTTTTTATGTCTTCCTATACATATGCATATATATTATATATAACACAAAATATAATAGTGAATGGAAGTAGGAAAAACTAACAATGACAATAAAATCCTTTTATTTAAATACATCTACTTACATATTGCTCTTTATACAATATCAAACGAAAGGACTGTGTGCACTATGTTTACATTACTTTTGCACATTTTATAAAACTCTACTTACTCTCTCGTAGGCAATTTTGAAGTCTTTTATTGTCAAATGACTCTTCCTTTCCATTTAACCACATTCTATTTGACTTGAAATGTGGACTGAAGGCAACTGTAGTTTTAGCACACATCTAAAAATCAATATAATATATATATATATATATATTATATTAAATATAATGCATATTTAACAATGTTACTTACAATATTTTTAGTAAAAGATGAATGAAAAATGAAAGTGGCTATAGATTATAGATACGATGCATTGTCTATTTTATGTCTATTAACTACTAACTAAGCTACATTTTATAATATTTCATATTTTATAGTTTAATTAAATATTTACGTATCACTTACTTGTTCTGTACACAGAGTTCCACTTAAAGAGTCATTTAGAGGTAAAATGAGATTCTCATCTCTCTTGCCCCCTTAAAAAACACAAAAAAATATAAAATTACTTACAATTTACAATATTATTACCTATTATGCTTTTATGACACACATCTACTATAGTTAATTGTAACTTGTAACTATACACTATACAGTGAAAATGCTTAATAATAATAAATTCTAATAAATAATAACAAATATCCATCTACAGAATTATAAATAATGATTGACGAAGATTTTTAGAAATTATGTGGTCAAAATGATGATAAAGAATCACTTACAGTATTTAATGACAGCTATATTTATTGGTGCTTTTGTAGTCGCAATTTTGATTTGTTCCATTTTTAGGTCCGTCAGAGAAGAGGGGCTTTGCTAAACTAAACCTTTAATAATATTTAATTGGCAAAGTTTTTGTGCAGCGACGAGAAATATAATATTATTACTTTTTTTGTATGTATGCATTTGTACATACTTTAATACGATATCATTGAAATTGTTTAGTCTTTTTAAATTCGTGAGCGGCATTCTTGTTATCCTTGGTCTCATTTGTCGGTTAGATATTTTTGTTTTCGTTGGGCTATGCGTGATTCGTTAAATATATATTCGTTGAAGTTTGAAGTGTAATAGTTTGTTGACAGTAGTTAAAAACTTAAATTGAATCGACAGTCTAAAAAGTAAAAAGGTAAGTGTATTTCTTAATAACTTCTCAATTCTCAACTAATGTACTTAGTTTTTAGTTTATAAGTCAAGAAGACTTGAAAAATTGTTGTTTTTATTATTATGTATTGGTACGTTTGTAAAAAAGAAAGAAAGCAAACATCAGCTGCATGCGTATAGTGTATAATATTTTCTCAGGTAAATCGGTGAGATGATTTGTGAAAACTCTAAATTTTATTTTGAAGTATAGTCTGGTTTATAATTTTTAATTTAATATTATGATTGATTGAGTGTTTTATAATTCATTTTAGAATAGCTGTCAATCGTTGTTAAATGTTCAGCGTCTTACAACTTACAATACCATTTCTATAAATTACAAATTTTAGGTTTTGGTAAAATTGATGTAAAACTCAAAGTAGTTTGAAAAATTCAAGTAGGCTATTATCGTGTTGTGTTCTTGTGTTTTGGTTAAAAACCTTTTAAAAACCTCATCCTTTTTTTTTCTATTTTTTTTTAATTGTAGGTGAGCAAAATTACAAGACATTGGCACAAACGAGGTGTATACGTAAACATGGATTTTGATCATTATGATCTATTCAATGCTCCACAATACATTGACTTTAATGAGTTTGTTAAAAATGATGGATTTGATGATGATGGTGCAGATCAATATTTTGGTAATTAAAGCATAATATAATATTATATTATACTTCTTTAAATACTTATAAATATGTAATACAGATTTATAAAACAAAAAATATTGCACATGTTTAATATTTGGATGTGCTATATTATTATGTCAGCAATTATTATTATAACTTATAACTAATAATAAAAGTACTGACATATTATTTGTTGTTGAATGTACAGAAACACACCGAGAGGAAGATGATTTTTTACTTCCGATTGACAGTGTCAGTCCTCCGTTGAACAGTACAAACAATAATGATACACTTGCTCAAAATAAAACTTCTTCTTCAGAAGAGCCAATGATTAAATCTGTTCTTAAAGATGAGAATTTAATAAAAGTAGCAGCGACTAATAGTCCTAAACCCAAAGGTAACTATACTAATTATAGTAATTGTTTACACTTATTGTAATTTTGATATTGGGTCATATTTCCTTTGTAGTTTTAAAACGTGTAGTTAGTAGTCTAGTTATACATGAATCCATTGATAGTAATCGGTATAATAACAATAATTATTAACAATATTCTTTTGTTTTTGTTAATACTCTCATATATTATGAAACAGAAAATCTATCAGAATTACAACAAGTTGATGAAAACAAAGATCCTTCTCAGTTTTGTTCACCAAACAATTCACCTAAAGTTCAAGTTGTAGAACCATTCTATAAACAAACTGTTAAAATCAGTCTTTCTCCTAAAATTGATCAAACCTTAAATGAATGCAAGATAAAAGAAGAAGAAGCAGTAAAAATTGAACAAGAACATGTTCAAAAACCTTTACCTCTCAAAGAAGTGACATCGTATTCAAAAACTAAGACTTCAATAAAGTCTGTCAAAAATGATTCAACAACAATGGTTGAAGCTCATCCTACTCCTTTGAAAGATTCAACAACAATGGTTCAAGCTCATCCGACTCCTTTGAATGATGTAAAATTTGTAGACGATAGTATTTCCGCTAGCATGCATTATGAGACTGCGTTGGTTAACGAGATGGAAAATGTAAATTATGAGAAGCCAGAAGTAGTGCTAAATCAAATAAAGGAATACGTTATTGAAGAAAGTGGAAAACAAGATGGCAAAATAGAATTTGAAATAAAAGATGTAAAACCATTACCTACTACTACCACCATCAATCATGAAATGAAAATGGACACAGAGAAAATGAATCAACATGAAAAAGGAAATACTACCACAACAACAATTACTTCCAATTCTGCTAATATTGGTTCTGATGCCAATCATGAATTTCACAAAGAAACAAAGCCTAAAATAAAAACTAGGTCCTCTATTCCAAGTCTCAATCAAAAATTTAAGGAAACTGCAGTGATTATCCCAAAGAAGATAACTCTGTTGTCAAGTAAAATCACTGTTCCTCAACCCTTTCATTTTTCAGCAACAAGAGTGAGAAAAATTGCTGTAAGTTCCTGTTATACATTTATGACCATCATCATTAATAATATTTACAACAAGCATTTTACTTTTCATTAATCATTGGATAAAATTTTATAATTATTATTATCCTTATTATTTTTTACTTTGTAGTATCATATTGATGACAAACTATATTTAATGTTTTTTGTGTATAATGTTATTATAACACTGTCTCTTTAAACTGTGTATGACAGGAGCCAGAGAAGGATACTTTCATAGGATTCAAAGCTAAACCTGTTCCAATGAGGGTTTTAAAAGGAGGATTACTTATGGAGAAACATGTAGTAAAAACAACACAACCACAGACCATTCATTTTGCATCTGATGATAGAATTCGTGAAAGGAATTTGAAGAAATTACATTCTGCTCAAACGGTATTTGATTGCTTTTATTCAAATTTTCTGTAATTTTTGTCCTAAATAATTTAAAACTTTTGTTTTAAATTTCAAACATATTATGTGCTGAATGAACCAAAGAAAAAATATTATATAAATAAAAAGCATGAATAAAAATTGTTAGTAAAATAACTTGTTTTATTGACTAACCTATAGGAATCGAGTGAAGAAATACCTTCAAGATGTCGATCTCGATCAGTTGGTAGATTAATGATGGCGACAAGAACTCCTTCAAAGGAACGTACTACAATTGACACGACAACGTCTTCAACTCAAAGCTTAATTCCAGTTAGTACAAATGCAAGAATGTCCGAATCAAAATTCAGAGAGCGCTCAAGATCATCGTCAAGAGATAGATCAAAACCTACTCACGTACAACCCTTCAGTTTTGAAGAGAGAGATAAAGAAATGTTACGTAAAAAAGAAGAGAAAATTCGAAAGGTTTGTATTCATGATGTTACGTTTTATCTATTATTTTATTATTGGACATAAGGGTTGTATACAATATGTTTTGTAAAAAAAATGAATAATAATTAACGCAGACCCAATAACAACTTATAATTTTCACTTTTCAGCCATTCATTTTTATAAATTATATTTTCTATTAATAATAATTATTAACTATCATTATATATTATAGTATTATATCCTGAATATGGTGTGTTATGTGTTTTATGGATATAGGCGTTAGAAGAAGAACAGAAAATCAAACCATTTCATGCTCAACCTTTACCAGACTATCAAAAAGCCATCAAAAAACTCCCAAAAAAGCATTCTTTCCCTCCAACAAATCCCGAGCCTTTTAAACTTAAATGCGATGAACGAGGAATGAATTATCATGAAGAAATGAAACGCCAAGTAAGTTTAACTTTGGCATGCTTGTTTATTTTTGAAAATAATACTATACAATACATGTTATATCGTCCTCACCTTGCCAAAACAAAAATTTTCTGTACATTTGATATGAAACATTTTGGTTTTGGGAAGATAAGGACGATATAACACATATACCTATCGTATATAGTATAGTATGTATTATAATAATATTATCAATGTTCAAAAATCCCAGCCCTCTATTATCTATTATATTATATATTATTAAACATTAAACATAATATTAGTACAAAATTGAAACAATAACAAACTAATGTAATACCGTAGTTTTTTGGGGGATATTATGATGTCTTTTTTCTACAAATTAAAATAAGAAATATGATATATATAAATTCTAGTTAGACGAAGAAAGTCGTCGATTGAAACAAGAATCAGAATTTACTGCAAACGCTTTACCAATCAGCCATGTTAAACCATTTCAACCAGAAAAAAGTACAGCTCCATTAGCTGAACCACTAGAAATCCATTTGAATACTGATCGAAGAGCACAAAATCGTGAGAAATTTCAACAAACAATTAAAGAAAAAGAAGCAGAACTAGAAGCACTACGACAAAGGGTATTATATATTTTTTTTTATTGATACATGTATATATGCCATAGTATAATGTATAATATATATTGCGTGGATACTAGACAGTGTTCGTTTTCCATTTTTTTATGTACTACATATTTTTACACAGCCAGTACTATTTTGATTACCATAAAATGTTTTAAAGTAATAATATATTATATGTTTTTGTATTTGGTTATTAGGAAAAAGTCGTGAGGGAAGAACAAGAAAAGAACATGACACATGTACTACGACAACTTCTCGTACATAAAGCCAAACCAATACCAAATTACCGTGTCTTTGAGATTAAAGGATCACAACAACCTTTAACAAACCCCAAAAGTCCAGCATTTGAATTACTTCCATCTCAAAGACATCCGAGACAGTCAGAACCAAATCAACATTATTAATGATTTCATTCAGCATTATATAATATTCCTCTCCTCATCTCTTGAAATGACTATTTTTCTCCATATGACAATAAATAGTGATAAAACATAACAATGAGTAAGTTTTTTGACGATTTTCCAAACTTTGAATTTTCTCTCTCTCTCTCTTTTTTCTTTATTTAATCCCATGTTGTATTCTTTGGTTTTCTGAATATTATGTTTATTAAATGGTACTTCACTTTGTATAATTCTGTGTATGCACTGTTTTCTGAATTTTCTATAGGACTTGTCATTAAAATATTTTCAAATATTCATAATAATAATTATTATTATTATTGTAGCTCTTGTGTATGAAGGTTCTGTATTTATAATGTGTCACTTTTTAAAAACTTTTGAATTTTGACAAAGTAGAATTATGTTTGCTTTTCTCGTATTAAAATGCTGATGTTTCAGGTTTCAGTATAATGCTTAAATCATTATTATTATGAGAAGTACAACAGTAATTGTCTATATGTGTCATGTCATGTTTTCTTAATTCAATAAGATAGTATGACATATTCGTAATTAAGAGGAAAGGAGATGAATTCGTTTGTTTTCTTGTATCCTTAAGAATAGCAATATTGGTGTAGCGTTAGTCCATGAACTATCAGTATGCTCAAACGAAATTTAAAGTCGATGTACAAAAATATGTGCCTACATAATAATATTATAGTAACTTTCAAGCAGATACTTTTTAATGTTACAAGAGGAGCAGTTACTAATTTCATTTTTACAAAATGTAAATAGAAGAGTACGTGTATTTTCTAAAACTAATCACTAAACTAGCAAAAATATGAGCCTATAATATTATGTTATTATTATATAATGTTAAGAAAAAAAGACAAACAACTTTATCAAGCGCTACCATAATAATAATATAATAATCTTATAATATATATACATAATATATTCCACAAATAAACACGTACACGGAACATACGTATGTATTTTAGATGCGACCTTATTTAAGCATACTATTGTATTTTATACTATGTACGAATACGAGACAAACGAGTATCATGATTTTTTTTTTGTTATTTAAAACAGAAATATTATTACTGTAAACTATATAATATATTGCTACTGTATACTTAATGAAATACTAATGAAGTATTATGATGAACATAATAATAACATAAAAATGATTTGATATTTTTTCGTATGCGTATAATATAATAAAAAAGTTTCTAGTGTGTATCGTATGTAATACATTACTACATATATACTAAGTATATTGCAAAATTTTCTGTTTTTAAGTCTTCATTATTAATATTTATTCGATAATAATAGTAGCTATATATATATATTGTACATTTTCGACTACATCTTTTTTTATTTTGGATAAATTATAATTTACATTGTTAAAGTTTTGTTGTTTTATTTGATTGAAAAGAAGGATATTATACTTAAAAATTTTAAGTATAATATTAAAATCACCAAATGAATCATTTCCTGCTAATTCTAAATTGCAACCGTGTGCATAATAATATAATATTACGATTATAATATATTATTCATATCTTTTACAAATAATACGATATATTTTAATTTACTCTTCTTCTTGGTATTTGTCCTTAATGTGCTTCCACAGTTTCTGTAATATATTTTAATATACAAAGATGGATTATTAAGTACAAGAAACTTTTTCAACTACAGACTATGGATAATAACAAATGTACTCTTGTACTTCAAAATTCAAAATGCATGCAACGTTTTGATCAGTACTTCCATCAAAAAAAAATAATATTTTAGATAACACAAAATATGTATATATATATGCATAAAGTACCCCATCATTCATCCTCTCGAAAAGTGCCTTGGTGGATCCATCAAATCCTCGTTCAAAGATAAATGCTCCAGTAACACAGGCCAGTACAAAGGTGGAGGTTCTTCGGAATACGGCTCTGTAAACGGTGTCTACGAACGCCATTCTAAAATTAAAGAACAAAATTAGGTTACATGTTATGCTTGCATGATTTCAAGTTATTTGATTGCATATACATATATAGTACAATAATTATTATTACTTTTTAATTACAAACTTTTGACTTTGTTTTCTATTGAGAAATTTTTTTAACACTTATACTTAGAATGTAAAGTTTTTGGTTGTACAGAATACAGAATACAGATATTATATATTATTTATAAACATTTAAAATTTAAAATGTTGAGGGCGTAATACAAATAGGCAGATTATACTGCATGTTTTGGCAAAACACGGATTGTAATTGTTACATTTATTTATATTAAGCTTACCTGGCCTCTTGTACGCCCTTGGATGACCTTTTTTATTTAAAAAATGACCCTAACTGAGTCTAAATTGGAGTGAACAGAAATCAACAATCTTTGATTTGAGCAAGCAGTTCAATTTTGTGAGCGAAATTGTGAAGAAACCTCGTGACTCGAGAGCAGTGTTGGCTTTTCAACTGAATTTTTAATTCATGGGCACAAAAAAAAAAAAAAACAACACTCTCTTTGACTACTTACCCGGTTGCTGTCATTTTTCATTTTTCGGAGCTATAAAATACTGGGTTTTTTTTGTTGGAGATTATTTTTTCAGATTTTAGCGACTTTGCCAATTATTTGGTACAAAAATCCACTCTCGTAAGTTTCATTATTCATTACACATACTATTTTAAATTTTAAATATATACACTCGTTACACATTTCTGATATTATATCTGTCATTCATTTCAAAAAAGTCAATTATTATAACTTAGTTATAATAATTGACTTTTAAGCATTATTTTAAGCATTATTTAAAAGCGTGTGCTAAAAATGTCATTCATGTTAAAAGTATAAATAACTAATTCACTACTATTTCCTATGTTTGTTTTCCAGAATAAATTGTCATACATTCATGGATATATAGGATACAAAATCTAAAATCTACTTTTAGTGTAAAGTGTAAACAATTATATAATCGAG
>JAQGBH010002125.1:0-26557 GCA_034698265.1 Sminthurinus aureus | reverse complement strand
AAAAAAGTATGACGTCAGAACTGTAACGTCAGACTTGTAGTCGACAGAAAAGTATCGTCAGATATGGTGACGTCACACCTATGACGTCAGAACCTGTTCTCGTCAGAAGTGGTCATCGTCAAAAGTTACCGTCAGAACATGTCACGTCAGAATCTCCGTGCCGTCAGAATCTCCGTATACCGTTAATGTGCATGTAAATTTATAAAACGGACAGTCTGAATAAATAGATAAAATGTAATCTCTCAAGTACATGCTATTTTTTAGCTTGATGGAGACGCATTTTTTACTATATATTTTTCAAATTTCAGTTCCTTTTCCTCTCGTTGTTTTTTGTTTAATCTTTCGAAAATATTTGCCTTGAATCTAGTGACTAGTGACTAGTGAAATAGAAATGCGTCAAGGAAAACAAATTTAGCTAGTGAATGTCACTGCTATTTTTCAAAGGCATGTTTTGGCAAAACGAAAAAGACTTTTGAGTAAATGGCGAGTGGGAATTTGAGTTGTTGAGTTGTTGAGATGTAATTGAGAAAAGAGAATTGAGATGAGAGTGAGAGAGAATGTAAGAGTGTTTGTTCTTTGTATGGGGAAGTGGAGCACAAAGGAAAGGGAAGGCGCGAGAGCTACAAGACAAGACAGAGGATAGATTGAGTGAATGAGTAATTGTTCTTGTTATTCTAATGACGCGACAGCCGCCTCTTATCCTACTCCATAAAATGAGATGTTTATCCTCCTTTATTTACTTGTACGATGTACGATGGACTTGATGTTGTTGCTCCTTTTCTCTTCCTCTCTTCTTCATCCATTCGTAGTCTGTAGTCTGTAGTCTATAATTTTTAGTGGAAGGTTGGTGGAGGAGAGAAACATCCAGAGAAAAAGAGAGGGAAAGATAAATAAATAAATGTACATTGTTTATTGTACAGACGAGGGTGAAAAGAGCGAGTCCAAACTCAGATTACATAAGACATGTGAGATGGAAGATGGAAGTTGGAAGATGGAAGTGCACTGTGCAAATAAACGAAAGGTCCTTTGTATAAAAATTAGATGCAAATGGAAATGGAAATGGCTCTAGAATCTAGAAGCTACAAGTCAGCAGTAAACAAATTATTCCCTATTGCGTCATCTACTTACTACTTAGTGTATTTCTCACATCAACGGGGTGTAAAAATTATGGTGCAAACTCTGATTTTCAGACTCCCAAAGTTGTAAATTGTAGAATGGAGATTTCAGATAGATATTACACAAGAATTACACTTTACACTTTGGACACTTAACGTGATTTTAATAATGTAATTACTGATGTACAGTATACTTTATGTATTAGACACTTGAGATTTTTCACATGCAAAAACTCAAGTGATGAGGAGAAAAAAATGAAGAATTGATAAAGATTTTTTATCGTCCGTTTATTCCACAATTCACCATTCATGTTTTTCTCATGATGTAGAATGTAGAATGTAGATTTAGAGCTATTTTTATCCAAAGATTTGAAATAAATAAAATTAAACTGTCTTAGCTCCAATCCATCATCCTGAGGACACAACGCAGAAGATCTGGTTTATTTTACTAAGATGTGCACCATACAGTGTAAATTGTACAATGTACACAATGTACACCTTAACAGCTGTAATATTTTCCTTCATACCTCCAAATTTTTGTTCAATGATGAAAATTTCCTTCTCTAGCCTCTACCCTCTACACAAGCATTTTCTTCAGATCAACTCTAGACTCTAGCTTCTAACTTCCATGTATTTTTTTGTGTATTTATTTCAATTAAAAGTAAGATAACTGTCAAAAATCAGAGCAATAAATGGAACCATACTCAGCTTTGCTTTCCGTGTTAAAATGGAGTGAAAAATTATAGACTTGAGGTGCTTATGTATCTTAATATTTTTAGAGAATTTTCTGCTGTAATTTTGTAGACGGGATGCTTGCGTTGTAAGTTGTACGGTAGTTGAGGTATTAGATGAATGTGTGTGTAATCCATTAAAACAATATGTGCCATGTGGAGGAAATTTTAGCAGCAAACCTGGTCTGACCTGGTCTAGCAGAATGCTCTTGTTTGTACAATGTACAGTGTGGAGTTCTCTTGGTGGACTCGTCCTTGGAATTTTGATTTTGATTTCCATCAACAACCGATTGCTCCCCATCTTGGATCTTGGTGTGTGCTCTATGTTCTATGCTCTATGGTCTATTCTCTGTGTAGGCATTTGAGCTAAAATCTTTAAATTTTTATGGTGTTACAGAGGAAACTCATGAGCTCGATGAGCATGATGGGCTAAAAATAAAAGAGTACAAGTCTATTGGTCTAAATTCTAAATGGTATGAGCGTATGAGCATATGGTCTTAATTTACTGAAAGCTTTCTATTTATCTTGTTCTTAGCTGGAAGTGGCACGGAGGTCTTTACCTTTTTTGCTCCTTCTTTCCATTGATCAGAATCCACTCTTTTCGACTCTACTCTACTCTAATGTCTATGATATTTGACCTCCAACCTCCAACCGTGTGTAGATTATAGATGTACAATTACAATTACGCCTCCTTTTTCTATTTTGTACCTTTGTATTTACCTATTTATACTCCAACAACTATAGTTGTACAAAGAGTAACGAGTGGGGAGTGGTGAGTCTTTCCTGTCCGTAGATCCTAGAGATTTTTTCCGTACAACCTACACAAGACTCAAGATTCAAGACTCAAGATTCAAGACTCAAGATTCAGGACTCAATATACAAATACACGTGTTTCCGGACTCCGGAAGCTGTTAGGAGGTTTTTGTCCGTTCATTTGCGTCCAAATCCATACACTCACATTCTCACCCATTCTTATCTAATCAGTTTAATTAGTTTATTTTTTCAAGGGAAAAAGATGCCGTCGACATACTTTTTTCAACTCATTTCAGTTCGGCAAGTCTTTGAAACAACTTGATAAATGATAAAATAAATCTTGAATCTTGGATATTGTATATAACAGCGTAGTAAAATTCGTAGATTTTTTGAAATCAGCAAAACAGCAGAAGCAATGTCATCATTGATCTCTTTCATAAAATGTGCAATGTACAAATTATGTGAAATTGTAAATTTCCATGTAACATCACCTTTCACTTGCAATGGTAGAAATTGTAACAATATCCTTATTTGTGCAAAGGTCTTTTTATATTTACTTCGTGCTCCGTATACAAGATAAAAATAATATAATGGTATGAAAAAACACAGAACATTTGCAATAAATAGGAGGGAAAGACTGGGCCACAGAAATAATGCTCACTTTGTTATTTTGGCGAGAAAATTAAAGTTGCTATTGGGCAGGAAACCAGTCATTTCATAAATATTTAGCCACATTATTATTATTTATGGAAGACAAGAGAGTTACATTAATTAGTCAGCACTGTTTTTCTGTCCCTAGAAAACTGGAAAACTGGCAAACTGACGAACTGACTGACGAACCGTCGATATGAAAATGAATGTTAATGTCCAGCAGAGTGAAAGTGGAATTTTTTACCGGGTTCACGACAAAACTGTAATAGTTAAAGGCTGGAGGTTAGATATTGGGTATTGGATATATTTTCACAATTTGAGGCATACCACATGCATTATCTCATGCAATATTAGTACCACAGACGACAAATATTTCCTGCAGTAGTTGTGCGTGTGTGAGTGAGAGAGTGCGTGCCTGCATGTTGTTGACTATTGAGAATTGAATATACCTATCATAAAAGTTACAAAGAGAGAGTACAGAGTACAGTGTAGTCTATATAATAAATAATATAGCAAAGACTGGAGAAAATAGATGGAAAGAAAAAGTGACAGAGAAACAAAGTCAAAAATCCTCATTTTCTGACCATTTTTATCGCCCTCAAAGCATAATGCTTAAGGAAAGCAAAGCTGCTTTTAAAACTACGATATCGTGCCTGTCAACTAGTTTAAAATTTCCGCTAAATAGTGCCGCTAGATGGCGCCAGTTACGAGTTAAAAATTATTTTGTTAGATGGCGCCACTAGTTTAAATATATGTCCGCTAGGTTGCCAGTTGAATGGTCGACGTGTAGTGGACTCATCCTTTCCACAGACAGATGAGCACAATAATTCCAACAGTCAGCTTGGCTCCCTCAAAAGGAAGAGCGGAAAGAGAAGGAGAAAACAAGAGGAATATTTGTATGGAAAATTTGGCTCATGCCCAATTACGTAATGATTACTTCTCTCCTCGCAATAGATAATTACCTTTGTTTCAGTCTGGAGCTTGGAGATAAATATTCCTTCAATTATTCACTATTCACCCCAAATTGTAGATGAATGGATGTATCTACATGTGAAGAGAAAAGAGAAGGATGATTCACTTTGGGATATTATCACCACAGAATCACATTGTTCATTCCTGTGTCATTATTTAGCGTCAATTTAATTATACACCTTGACTTTCCGCCTGCCTCCTTCTTTGGAATTCCGAACTTGGAATTTGGCAGCAAGTTCAAGTTTTGCTCTTTATTCCATGTCCATCCATACCCAATATCCATTATCCATTATCCATATGCTGGAGAGAATTTTCCGCCAATTCCTTTCTACGCCCGTACCGTCGATGTTTTTCAGCTGGCCAAAAAACGCCCATTGAGAGCCACTAAAGATATGAACAATCTCCATTTCTTCATTTATTATATAATTTATTCCCTTTTCCCCCGACTTCCCACAAACCACATTTACACATTTATAATCAAATAACAAACAAACAAAACGTTTGTACTCTGTACACCATTAAAAATTCAAGCAAACTCATTTGTAACTAAAAGGTGTTGTTGTAAAGCTTACACAATTTCACAGTTTACATAATACTATTTGTGTAAGCAAGAGGAAATATAATGGATTTGACTCAAAATATCTATCGACTTTTAGAGCGTGCATAAAAGTTTGGACACTAGACACTAGACGCGTTTATTAAATATTGACTGGCTTGCGTCTTGTGTATGGTGTATTGTGTACATTAGAAAACCATACCATACCATTTACTACTAGAATCCACTAGTAGAGTAAATATTTGTCATTTTCATTCTTCAAGTGTATTATGACAATATAAACCGGCACATTTATAGACTAAAAGTACATTGATAGTGACAATATTGTGATTTGATCGAGTATGCAGTATGCAAAATGTAGAATGTAGAAAAGGGTGGATCGTGAAAAATTTTATGTACGCAGCACAAGTATTGGGTATTGGGCATTGGACATCACACTTGAGCAATCGTGAAAGGAGACAGAAAAAAATAGTGTTAGCTTCTGTTTTCTCCATGTTCTAATGTTCCAATGCTCGGATGTTCCAATGTTCCAATGTTTCATGTACGAAAAATAAATATAGTATTGACAGGTCTAATCCAATAACAGAATTATTCATTCAGTACGTCGAGAGTTGAGAGTTGAGAGTCGAGAATGGAGAATGGAGACTCGCATTGCCAGTTTCAGTCTCAAGTCTGTCCTTATGAAACATGACACATGCTACATGCTACATGAAACTCTACTCTCTACTGTACATGCATAATATAATTTATGTGGTGTTGATCGACGTAGGTATCTACTGTCTACTTTCTACAGCTTGAATGTACCTTGTACAAACATACATGCACATTTTTATTCTGTGAAATGTGTACACAAGCAGATATTATGCCTATCATTTATCCTATATTAAATATGGTCAAGTGGGACTTGTGTGTAAAATTTCCAAGAGAATTTGGTAGGTTCATGACCGGCGAAGCCATGGACTTTTCCTTCCAAATACCACTGATATTATATTAGTATTTGCCTCTCCATGATTTATTAATAAAGTAAACAGAAGGAATATTATGAAATACTAATGTCTAATGTCTAGTGTCTAGTGTTTAGTTCCTAGTGCCATGTTTTTGCTAATGCTTGCATTATATAATATACAATGTACATTGTACATTGTGCATAGATTATTAAGAGTAGAAGAGTCAAATTTTCTTTTTGATCCTTGAACATCAAACATTGTACATTGTAAAACGAACACACGTAACACGTAGACTTGTAGACTTGTACAGAATACAGAATTGAATAGCCACGAGCTTGAGAACTAGAGAAAGAACAAGAGTAAAATCATCCATTTTTCGAATATTATACAACAATTATTAACTTGTGTCTCGCTTTCTCTGTATCATTTACGCAATTTCTACAACTTGGTGTAACCACATCAAATGAATGAAAGAACCTTATGCAAAAGTTGAAAACACATCTCTTCTATTTCCTATTCATAACTCGAAACTCGACACTCATAACTCATAAATATTCATTAGTCCAATAAATATCCATCCTTATGCACTCGCTGTTTACTGTTTACCATTCACCACACTTTTGAATGCTCAAAGTTACGTAGTACCACCAAAATAAACAAAACGGTAGTAGATATTTCATTGGAATTTTTCAACATCAAGCGAGAAATTCTAGAAAATTTTAACCACTGAAAATCTGAATATTGAATATGCATTGAAAATATAGAATAGAGCGCCCATTTTCTCATTTCATATCCACAGTTGAAATCAAAATCAAAATCAAAATTTCAGGTCAAGTAACCATGTTACTCATGAAAATATCTACTTTCTGCACGAGTAATCTGTACTCACTACTGATATAGTGGAGACCAAAACCAAAACCAAAACCAGAACCAGAACCAGAAATAGTAATTATGGTAATAACATTGATATAAATTGATGGAACAAAATAATTGTAATAGCGGGAATATCTAGTACTGAGTACTGATAATCGTTCCACTACTTGAGAGATAGTTCACCATTCACCATTCACCTTCCACCGTCCACCGGCCTTTTCCGCTCTCTTTCTCGCCCTGTCTCTAAAATGTATGATGGATAAAGGAGCTGTGGTAGAGGGAAATAGGGAAACCAAAACGTAAACGGTAAACGTTGAACATTCCATGTTGAATGTTGAATGTTGAACGGACCGACCTGCTGAGGAATGAGAATAGGATTTGCTAGCTATCTGCGCCGACGACGTGACGTTATACCTACTGGTTTACAACCCAAACTCCAAACTTGCATGGTTTTTTATCCTTTCTCTTCTTGTGCCTGTGCTTTTCCTTTATGGTTGCCTCTCTCTCTCTCTCTCTCTCTCTCTCTCGTTGCCTATTTTCCTGGTGAAGCAGTTGTTGGGCTTTCCTATCAGTACTGGGACGAGCGCAAGAAGGAACTCTGGAGGAGTTTTTCCATCTGTCTCTCTGCATGTCCCCTCTTCTTCTCTCTTTCTTCCTGTTTGTACTGTTGTACTGTTCTTCTTCTTCTTTCCCCGTGCTCTGACTTTTGTTTACGGGTTGTGTGTTGTGTGTGTAGTGTGTCTGCTGAGGGATATTGCCTAGAGGAAACGGCACTGGAAAATTGGATTCAGATTCTGCTGGTGCAAAAATTTACAGTTATATTCAATCCACAGTCTACCTTGTACAGTTCACAGTGTTCACAGTGTACACGGAACAAAATAATTTACATCGTACATCCTAAAGCGTGTACAAAATATACGAAATAGGCAACAGGACTTGGAAAAGGAGACGCAAATGTAATAAATACAGAGTTGTCTATATTTCCATTTTTCCGTTTTATACCCGGCAAAATATTTACCAAGAGTTTTGTACCATTTATTATTTATACAAGTGCATTTAAGTTCCGGAATTCCAGAAGTCAATTAAAAAAACGGATATTTAAATAGTTAAAATCAAGAGAAACAAGGAAAATAAATAGAAAGTTTGGAGTGGATTGCAAGTATTTTTTACTCTTGTCCTAAATAGTGGATTTTGATTGTTGATGTTGAATTTTGAAAGCGCCAATTCAATTCACAGTGGAATAAAACCACCAAGTATTAAAGTTTATACTACATAATATTATATCGCGATTATTAATGTGTGAGCCGGAAAGTTGTAGAGAAATTTCTGCTACTGTAGTCACAAGTCGCAAATCATAAGTCACAAGTTATTGATTGATCCAAGCTGAAATTTCCAATAGCTATTGATATTGAGTTTCTGTTCCATTTTACTTAGCTATTGAGTTTATATCCTTTCCCAATCTACATTCTACATTCTACATTCTACGTACAACATATACGCGAACAGGGCGATTAGAAATGAGCATTGTGAATGCTACTGTTTCCTTTCTCTCTATTGAGTATTGAGACAAAGTAAAAGGAAAAGGAAAAGGACAACGACGACGACAACGGCCGACGAAAGGGAACCAGAATCCACATTTTCTATCTGAATGACTACTCGGCCGTTATAATGAATTTTTAAACAAAGAACAAGGATTGAGTTGAAGGTTTTGAGTTGGAGAAAATAAAAGCTCCTTTTCTCATTGTCACAACTTGAGCTGTAAAGATAAGAACAAGAACAGTGACAAGCGGAACACTGGAAGAAAGAAATAGATACTGAAAAAGAAAAGAAAAAAAAACTGTCTGTCATATCCATTGTCTTCACGTTTTCTAAGTTAAACCGGAGGATTTTACTTGACATGGACAAGTCAAAAGGACTTCGAAAAGGACATTGACATTGACATTTTTTCAGCATTTAAAACGAAACTGTTCCAAAAATAAAAAAAATGAGTGAAATCCACTTATAAATTTGTACCAGAGAAAATAAAAAGCTCACTTTCCCCATTTTCCCCTTTTTCATCTTTAAAGAGATTTATTACCATTAAAATTGATCTTCCAATTTCCGGCTTCCGGAATTAGTTTTCACAGCCGTCAAAAGTGCAGTTCATCACATGTTCATTGACATTGAAATGTCAGACCACTGAACACTAAACATTAAAAAGAGACAGGCAGACAGACCGACAAGTGCACAATCATTTCAACAAATCCCAACAAATTTGTCTCCCGAGTTCATCCTCATTGTGAAATCAATTTATCACAGCTGAGTGGACTGGACAAGCACATATTTAATATAAATTGTTCAAAGTTCAAAGTGAATACTTGAAAATACGGGAAAATTTAAATTTTTTACTACAAATTTGCTGCTACACAATAAAAATGATGGATTTTCCTAAAAAGCAGCTGTAATTTTTTTTATTAAATTCAACTGCCGTCTGTATTTATAAACTGTGCAATTTTGACTCACCTATTTAATAAAAATATCCTACCGGGAAAGTTCAAGTCAAAGTGAATACATCAAGTTGCAAAAATTTCAAATCTTAAATCTCAAAGTTCAATTTGAACAAATGTGAACCACAGCTGATGTTGGCGCTATCTGATTTTTTCATGAATTCTTCTCCTTGTAAAATAAATTGATATGAAAGAAAATTTATATTCACGCTGATATTTTTATTTGGTTCCTATTTGTAAAAACTGACAACGCAAGAAATGCTTCTGTTGTTGCTCCTCATTTAATAAATAAATAAGCCAGAAGAATTTGGAGGAATGTCAAATGTACAATATTTTGATCCAAAAATTTCTGAATTATTCAAAGATTCAAAGATTCAAAGAGTTGACTGTTAAATCAAGACCCTACTGTTGAAGAGATAAAAGAGAGATAAATTCCAAAGAGTTTTTTCTCCTCATTTCATCCTCATGACTATCAACTATCAACTATAAGCCATAGACATTAGACAAACGAACCATGTCGAATGTCAAATGTTGAGTCATGAGACACTTTGTCACGCCAACATCAGTCACAAAAAAAATTCCGTTCAAAACCTTATTTTTCACTATTCACGGTTTACTCTTTTGTGACCGCCTGGTTCGGCACAGATAATAACATCAAATATCAATAATAATATTTCCACGAGGAAACTCTATCCCAATTTACAAAAGGAGGAATGAAATGAAATCAAACAAAAATAGAAGTGGAAAAAGTTAAATTTACAATTTTGTGAATAAACGATAAAGAATTTTCATTTTCAACAGTGCAGCTCAGTTCAAGCCGAGGCTGAAGTCGAAAAACCCCAGCTGACTTGTTCAATCTTGTGTTGTATGTTTTTTGTAAAAGTGAATCTTCTTGACAACACGAAGGATTTCTCTTATCGAATTTCCTCCAGTTACTCTACTCGTCTCTGTCTGTAGTGAGTGGGGAGCGTGTAAAAGTGCAAGTGTTAAGCGCTCTAGGGAATACAAAAAGAGGAAAGAATAGGGAAAAGAACAAGAACAAGAAGACGCGGAAAAAGTTGATTTTGACTTTGACTGTTACTTGACGCTTTGAAGCCTTGAAGTCTTGAAGTCTTGAGGTTTTGAGGTTGATGGGAAAATTGGAAAGGGTCCTCTAATTTCATTACAGTGTAGTGCTTTCCGACTTTTTTATATGGTACATTTCAAAGCAACTGCAACAAGAAAACTGCAAACTGGACAATGACATGAAAAAACTTGACATTTATTTTCTTTTTTTTTTGCTACAAGAGTAAATTGAATTTACTCACTTTACTCAGCTCAGTCTCCATTCTCCAGTCGTGCTGTGGCTTTATCTTGGTTGTTGGTTGTTGGTCGTTGGTGTATGTTAAAAAAACGGATGAATGTCCAATGAAATAATTAAAATGTTACGTACTTTAAATATGCTGTGAAAAAAGTGAGTGATAAGGAAATGTGAAAATGATTTTACATCTTTTAATTTAGCACATTTTACTGAAACCAATTTGCAACCAGAATTTATTTACGAGCAAAAGGGTGAAAACGGAAAATGTTGTAAAAATGAAAAGTAAAGCCATTTGCCTTGTTCTGAATCCTGAAATCCTGAGATGATGAATGAATGATCCTTGAATGTTGAATCGCTACACGCGATGAGACTCTGAGCTCATTCATCATCTTCTTCTGTCTTGTGTTGTGTTGTGTAGTCATCTAATTCTGGATTCCATTGTCACGCAACTAGAAAACAAGAAAACTAGGAAACTAGAAAACTAGGAAACTAGAATCACGTCCAGCTCCTCAGCACAACAGTCGGCAGTTTTATCTGACAAAAATAGTACAACAGAAAAGAGGCCGTGGTTACTGCGATAGGTGATATAATAATCCCAGACAAAATCCGAATCCAAGCCCAACAAGACAGAACTAACAAAGTTCATGTCACTCCATCAAAGTCTGACGTCGGACGTCTCAAGTCTCAAGTCTCAAGTTGCATTCGGATTCGCAGTCTAAACCCCAGCGAGAGAAGATTGAAACATAAAATCGAAATCGAAAATACCACACGACTTTTTACATGACACTAAAATATAAGATAAAAATACTAATGGAATTTCGAGCTGTTCCATTCTATATTATTCTCTTGGTTTCCTCGTTGAGCTAAAATTTGAAATAAAAGACAACATTTTTAATTACAATAATTCTCTTACAAAACAAGTTTGTTGAGCTGGCTAATCCTCCTCTCTTGAAAATATAAGGATACGGAATACTGAATATGGGATTGTGCATAAAATAATAAAAGTGAAAGGAAGTATCCTTACTTTGTAAATCTACATCAAATCTCGATTGCACCAGTCAACTTTGCCCATCAATCTTTCACTCACTCGTCTCTCTCCATTTGTTTGAGTTTGAGTTTGAGTTTGTGAGAAAGTGGGTTTATCTCTAATCTCAGGCAAGCAATCAGCTGTTGTTTGTCTAGAATCTAGAATCTAGTCTAACTTGGATGCTGGATACCTTACAAGTACACAGGGACTTGACATGTCAAGTTCACCTTTGGGGAAAACATCTCAGAGGAATTCATCATTCTCTTGATATAATTACTTGATGTACTCTGAACTTTTGGTTTCCGTTTGAAACTGGTTTTATTATACTCTTATATTGTGGACTATAACTGTCGGTGTCGGTGTCAGTGATTTAACATTGTGTACAGTGTGCAGTGTACAGTGAACAGCAAAAAGTAATAATAGTTGAGAGAACAAGTTGAATATTTTATTACTGACATCCAGTTCAGTCCTGGACCTTAGACATTTAGAAATTACAGCAAGAGGAAAGTAGAGTTTAGAGTAATTGTACTCTATACAATTACTCAAGGAACACAGTATAATAATATAATAAAAGCAAGATTTTTGACAAAAACCACCACGAGGATGTGGGAATAAAATTAAGACGGGAAAAACTTTCTCCATGTCAAAACCCAAGTCAACCAGAAAGGAGAAGGTAGAGAAAGAGGAGAGGAGAAAACAGGGAAACACACAAGGATTTTAAATAAATTTGAACTCTGGTAGATGGTAGAGTGAAAGTCATCAAAGGAGCGTGGTGGAGAAAGTGAATAGAGTGGGAGAGAATTGGAGTTGGCGTTGGCGTTGGCCTGGTGTTTGTAGTTTGTAGTGACTGTGTTGGTAGTTGGTGGTTAGTGGTTAGTGGTTCCAGATGTATGTTAACATGTGCATCCACCTATACATAATGATATCATGTACAATGTACAACGTGTCGTTGGGTCGTTGGGCTTTGAGGAAATAACAGGAAAAGTTGTTAGCTAAAGGAACAAGAACAAGAACAAGTACGGGAACCAGGAGCAACGTGCAAGTTATATGATCCTCTCCACTCTCTGTTCCCTCTTGTGCTTTCCTTTCCGTTTTCATCTTCACCGTCTCCGTCTTTATACTTTATACAGCCTCGTCCTGGTTTTTATGCTGTAGTTCAAAGTGAAGTGTGTGTTATGTTCCTAGTACTCTGTACTCTGTACGTAGTACGGTGGAACAAGGACATAATAGTAAAATTATTTCTGACTGAGTAGAGTAAAGGAGTAAAAGAGTGGCAGCGGGACAACTCTGAGGGTACTCTGAGGACTCTGTTCAAAACAAGAGAACAAAACAAGAGAACCAGAACAAATACGAGTCCCGGTGGCATCTACATACTACATTCTACATTCTATATTCTACAAAAGTGTACTCCTCTTCTTTTCTGCTTCTTCATCATCATTTCCCACGTCATCATCAACATCATCCTCACCGTTACCGTTACCGTCACCGCCTTTTTGCTCCTTGTGTCTTGTGAATATTTCCCCCAAAAAAGTGTATAAAAATATATTATGCAGTGAAAAAAAAAGTGGAGGTGGATGGAAAAGCAAACGTAAAAATTTGATGAGTTCATGTCAATTCTTCTGCCATATCACATCATAGTTCAATGGTTCTTTGAGTTTGATGTCAACGAATCTTCAATCAAATAACTGTGCATATAAAATTTTACATTCTACAGTTTACATTTTTCTCTACTGCGTCTGTTCGCCGATCAAGAAAGATTTTAGTGAGTCAACTGACAAAATAAATAAATAAATAGTGAAAGAGTGGAAAAGAAAGTGGTGAAAAGGCACATGTTAGCAGAAAACTTGAAAGAAAAGGATAGTTTTCTTATAATGAGATGTGAGATGACACAAACAAGCATGGGGATGATGAAAGGATAATTTCATCATCCATGTTTTTTCCTTGTAAGTCTTATAAATATAACTTTATTTTATTTTACTTTTAAAATATTATTATCAAAGACACTACTTTGACTACGACTTGATCATTTGATCATTTGATTTCACTTGACACATTATTGATAAGTAAGTAGCATTTTAGTGTGGGATTTTATTTCAAAAAGGCATCAAGTCTTAATATTTTGTCCTTAAAAGCTTCTCAATTCTCAAGATGAAAGGCCAATTGTCAATTGTCAAGTGAAATCAATGACAAATAATTAAAACGAAATGATGCCTGATCAAATTAAATTAATCTCTCAAATTTTATAAGCGCAAACAGCAATATCCGTATCAATCTGCAGATTTTTAAATTAAGCCGTCTACTATTTCCCATTTCCAGTTAAAAAGATTACGCAACAGGAGTAGCGCAGAAAATAAATCGAGTTATGAATTTAAAGCTTATATATTTAAAAGTATGAAATTATAAGTAAATGGGAAACAAATTTGTTTTTAAATTTATCTTACTAAAAATATTAAGAAAAATGTTCCTCTTTATGAATTTTTGAGACGTCACAACGGCAATTGGTGATGTCTTTGTCAAATGAAAAACACATGAAAAAACTTTACTTTGCCAAAATTTTTTATTCAAAATTCAAACATTCAAAATTCAAAACATACCGTGTTCACAATTTGACTACTGTCTTGAATACAAACTACAAATTGCAAGAGAAAAAAGAAGGCGGAGGAAATGCAGTTTTCAAATAATTGCAGTACAACTTTTCCCCTCAACTTATTTTTTCCCTCTTGTTTGATCCTTGAAACTTTTATTTTTATTTCAAGGAGCCTCACAACTTTCCAACTTTCTTCATAGACTTAAAAGACAGAGAAAGAGAGAGAGAGAGAGAGTAAACTTGTGAATTTAGAGCGGTTCCACAGGAAAGAAGAGCCAGAGTCAAAGAGACATGAACCTGTAGTTTGTAGTTTGTAGTCTGTACTAGGAGAATTCTAGAATTGAGAATTAGTCGTAGTGGTAGTTGGACTTTTAAATGTCAATAAAAATAATGTGTGTACAACTTTACGACTGTTCTAAATCGGGAGACTGGTGAGTGGCAAACCAGCAACAGAATCAGACCGTCTCATCTCATTTCGTCTCGTTTCTCTCTTTCTCGTCTCGTCGTACAATCCTCCTCACAACTAATTTAAGAATGTAAAATTCACATAGGAACTCTGTACTTGAGACTTGAGACTTGAGAAAAGTTGCTCAAGTTGACTCTGCTCTACAATCTAAAGTCTACATTTTATTTAGTCTATTCCATTCATTTTATTATTTTGATAGTGAGACATTTCCTGGAGAAACGCAAAGGAATAAGGAACTGCAACAGCGATTGTCCAAAATAACTTGTCTCGTCCTCCTCTTTTCCCCGCAGTTTTCTCTTTTTCCATATCCTCTTATGTATCTAGTATCTATGTTTCCCAACTGAACTGAACTGGGGACATTGGAGAATGGAGAATAGAGAAGCACATGTAAAATGAACAGTGAACAAGTTTTTATAGCAAACATACGTAATACGTAGATTAGAAAGGAACGGATTTGGAGTGTACTTGTACGTATTGCATGTGTAACTGAAACTGAAACTGGATTCTCGTTTAGATCCCAATCTGATTCTTAGTTTGAAGTAGCAAACTGCTGGCCATTATAAAAGTTGCACAAGAGCAAGAGAAAGTAAAAGAGAAGAAGAGAGAGAGAGAGAGAAGAGGATGAGAACCACAATCAAAGAGTCCCACAATGAGAAGGGAGACAAACAAATAGGTCAAAAATTGATATTGACTAAGTAGAAGTTTTTTATTTCTTCACTGTATCTACGTTTCGATTACACCACTGTTCCGGTCCCTTTAGAGATATGTTTTTATCCATGTCCAATGTTCAATGTTCAAGTCTCTATTTTCCACTCTCCACTCGCCAGTCTCTTTCTATACTTTTACTTTTTCATGTGAAATTGTATGTGCTTGTGAGAATTTCTGTTTATACCAGATGCTCAATTCTCAATTCTCAATTCTCAATGCTCAAGGATCAGACGATGATGCTGATTATGAGTTGTGCTGGTGAAAGGAATTAATAGGACTCCTCGCCTCTCCTCCCATTTCCCTTCCCAAATTTTTATTCTCCATTCTCAATATATATACTCTGGGCCTCTGCAGAACTTTACAGCTACAATATAAAACGTACAACCTACATTGCACAACCGGTAGATTCGTAGAAAAGTAGAGAATGTAAAATGTAGCACATTGGACAAAATAAGAGTAGATATTTTAAGAAAACTTGGACATTACCCGTTCATTTTTAAGTTAGATCAGGCTGAGTTTCAACAAATTGTTCGGCAAATCTTTTATGTCATGAGCTGAGCTGAGCTGAGGAGGAGGAGAATCATTTGATATGTGACTTTTTGAAATTCTACTTTCTACTTTCTAGCAGTAGTGTTACATTTGTTGTAGATACCTTTACATACTATGTGAATGTAGGATCGTGGTGGAGGAGGGAAAATTGAAGGGTACTGATAGACCTCCTCTGGCGATGGCGATGTCGATGGCGATGCAGAGCAAGTGTGTGTAAAAATCTAATGGAACAAACTAGCTGCTGGGCTGACTTGTGAGACTTGAGAGTAGCTGGATCCAATTGTAGAAAAGCAAAAGATTACATATCTAGAGTATTAGAGTATTAGAGTACTAGGTGACTAGATGAAGACGAGGCTCAAATCTCATAGCTCACATTTCCCTTCAGTTCAATCACTGCCTCTTCTAATGTAAATGTACATATCATGTCTACATACTACATACAAATTACATAGCGTATACCGTAAACCATACGTGTACAGTATACACATGTGTCTGATATGCCTTTCTTATTAAAACGTTCCAATGAAGTGGAATCTGGAATTTGGAATCGGGAATCTAGAATCTGTAAAATGAACTGAAATTGAAACTAGACTAGTTCTACATTCGATATTCTACATTCTGCATTTTACACCACTAGTTCTAGTTCTAGTTTTACTTGTTTCTTTCTGTTGAAGCGAGCAAATCAAGAGTGGAATCTCAATTTCAATCTCAACCTCCCACACCAAATCCGAATTCACATTTAAATCCAAATTTGAATCCGAATCCAAACCGGGACTTTCCCGGTTTCACTTGAGTATCCCGATCCCGATTCAAAATATCCTCTCTATTCTCTCGTGAGAAAATGGAAGAAATTACAGAGGATGGATGAATGTGCACTTGGCACTGAAAACACTGAAAACTGCACCAACCACATTGTAGTTTTACTTGTCTCTTCAGAACAAGTTTCTGTATTCTGTTTTCGGGATTCTGGATTGGGGATGCGAGATTTGGTATTGGCATCAAGATTAGATGCGTTTCAATCCTCAATTCTCAATCCTCAATACCAAATCGTGGTCTAGATTCAAGATCCAAGATCCGGCATCCGACATCCAACATTCGATATTCGACTCGAGATTCGATATCCCATGATATCCCGTGATATCGACTTTTGTTCGTGATGAGTAATTTTTTGTGTAGAAAAGTACACAAAACAAAGTCACCACCAACTACCAACACCGCAGCACTATGTACTATGTACATTGTGCATTGTGTATCCATTGGACGTACGGATATACAATAGGACGCACGTTGTCATTGCCATTGTCTTTGTATCCACAATCTACAAGCTACATCTATGCATTATGCATGTATCTATCTATCCATCCATCCAGGACTTGATGTGATGATGTTGATGACGCAGCAGAAAGGCAACGGCTTACTGTTTTCCTCCTTTCTATAATGAAAATTGTCTATCTATAAATATCTAGATTCTAGAATCTAGAATGATGACGCTTCCGTTTCTGTTTTTCCTTCTGTTTCTGTTCCAAGCAAAGTCAAGTCAAGTCAAATGAAATGGAATGGAATGAGTGTATCCTGAAGCAGGAAAAGTTGTTGAAACTCTTGCTCTTGGTGCTCTTGGTGCTCTTGGTCTCGAGTCTCGAGTTAGCCAATTCGGGGATGAAATTGCCTTGTTTCCATAGATATATACAAAATCTTACACATGGCATAATTTTCTATGGCCAATATAAAGATGCGGGAGCTCATTCTATTCGATGCCATTCTATTCAGCAATGATCATAACCGTAACTATAATCATAAGTAACGGTAATGAATGTGAGTACAATCTGCAATCTAAAATCTACAATTTACAATTTACATTGTCAAGTGTCACTGCTTCGCTGATCTTGGGTTTGGTTTTGATTTTGATTTTGATGAGATTCGAAACTCGAGGCTCCATTTTCGGAAATTTCAAAATGTTCAAGATGTTCCAGACGAGTGTCAATTTTACTGATAATGATTCGGTTTGGTATTTGGTATTTGATATGATACGAATCTCAATCAGATCGGTCGAGTTGAGAAAACAGAGCATAGTGAACTCTTGAGACTGGAGGCTTGAGGTTCCACTCGTGAAGGAATCTTCACTTCTTTTATACACAACAACAGCTCATTCAGTTGTACATTTATCTTGATTAAAAATGCTGATAACTTTCTCGCCAATCTGATCGATCTGACAGCTGTCTGCTGTTTGCTGTCTGCTGTTTGCTGTTTAGTGTTTACAATGTTTAAAGTGATTTCTATCAAGATGAAAAGAAAGAATTAAAAAAGATTGTGAATCAAAAATCAAGTGAGAACTTGGAGCTATCAGTAGTAGCTTTTACACACTATGAGCTAGAAGTTAAAAGTTGGAAGCTGCAAGTGTCAAGTTTAGACATCCAAATTGAAGTTTTAATTTCCTACATGTCATTTGTAATTTGTTGGCATCCGTATTTCCTAAAATACAAGTTTGTAGAAATACAAGTTTGTATCTTTCTTTGGTAGATTTGGTGATATGACATTTAAAGGCAAGGGCAGATAGATAAGTACTCGATTCAACTCGGTGAAAAAGAAAGGTAAAATGTAAATGACAAGACTAGGGATATCAGTATCAGTATTTTCTCTGTATGAAATGAGATGTCTGCTACCTTTGCTTCTATGTTAATTTCCAACCTCCAACTTTCAATTCCCAACGAAACGTATTTAATATCTAATATTACAGAGGTTGACTATTGGCTATTGATGAGATTACAAATTACAAATGTAGAATATACAATTTACATTGTTGTCTGACGTACATTTCTCTGTAGTACAATAGTTTTCTGCCTAGGATCTAGCATCCATTTAGGATTTAGTTGATATTGTTTGAACAACTCAGCCTCGTCAATCCACAATTCACAATCCGCGTTCCTCGAATCCTCAATATTGCATCTAACAATAAAACTGTCCATGTATAAATATAATAATCAAACTTGTTGTTTTGTTCTCATTTCTCATTTGCCATTTCTCATATGTGGGCTCATAACTTATATATACATGTAGATATTTCCAAGTTTCCACATGCCATGCAAAATAACATGTGTCAATATCGATCTGGATATTTGGACTTACATGTACATTGTAGACATTAGATATTATATAGTCATGTTTGCACAAATTCCTTTCTAGTATACTAGAATACTATGTAGAATAATAGAATAGCTCGACTTGTAATAAATACTTGGTATTACTAGTTACCACTCGGATAAGTTTTATAATCATCCTTCCTTCCTCCTTCTAATACGTCCATTCCCCATTCCTGCCAAAGACAATAATTCTTATTATTATACTTGTGTAACTAGTAAGTAGTAAGTAGCAAGTAGAATTGAACAGAAATATGCATTTTACTAGAATACTAGAAACCTAGAACAATCGATAATACTAATACACTACTAAGCGAACGAGAGAAAGAGATATGTACAAAATACTTGGACGAAATACATCCTCAACTGTCCAAATGAAGGACAGATAGACAGACAGGAGCTTAGGCAGGGAAATCCCCTATTGATTACACGCTCACAAGCAAAAAAAACAACTGTACACATGTAATACATATCCATATTGTATATGTGTACATGTATATTATTTGTCTATCAATTCACCCCGATTCCAACTCCAAATCCAACTAAAATTCAACTTGTGCAGTGTTACACAGTACACAATACACAATGCACAACGTTACATGACAATGAATGAATAGAGCATTTACTCGCCACTACTCAAGTACTCCAGTACTCAAGTAATCAAGACAAAGGAGCGTACGGGTGAAAGGAAAGTGAAACTTTTGTATTCTGCTGTATACAAATTACAAATCATTTCACAGCTTAAGTCAAATACTGATATGTGATATGAATACTCAATACTCAATGCTCAATGCTCAATACTTAATACTCCGGAGTCCAAAGCCCTAAATCCTACATGTACACACGTACTATATATTTCTACATTATAATCCCGTATTATATGTCAAAACTCTATCTAATTATACCTGATTCCATCCATGTATAGTGTTTACTGTATGCTGTATACAGATATACCTGTACCATTAACCACAAGTATGGCATTTGAAAAGACGGAGGAGACAAAATACTCAAACCTCAAAACTCAATACTCAAGTACAAATCAAAATCAAAATCAATGGCTAATGAATAAAAACGTCATGAAAATTCATCTGTTTTCCATGTTCTTTGTTGTTTTATGTTGTGTACATCTACAGAGCGACACAATTAGTGCACACTCTAAACTCTAAACATTAAACACTAAACACTAAACGCCTTCAATTCCTATAAAATAATAAAATACAGTGGAAACAAGGGTTAAAAGCCCAAGTTGCTCGAGAAAATATCTAACATCTACTATCTACGTAGAAAGGTGTGGAGAATGAAGCATGAAGAATGGAGAAGAGGGAAGAGGTAGAATTGTTTTTAGGATATTAAAATCTAATGACTAATGAGTGGAGGAAAAAGTGGAAAGTGGAAAATGGAGAGTGGAAGATGCAAGTCCAAGTCCAAGTGTGGTGATGAGAGCTTACAAAAAGCTTTTAGTTGTAGATTGTAGACAAGAATCCCCTTTTAAAACTTCTAAGCACTTGACGATTATTTAATAAGCTTAAATTTTCCACACCTACTAAAAAAAGAACATTTGTTCTAGCTTCTAGAATCTAGATTCTATAGATCGAGATTCTCTATTTTCTACTCTAGTATATTATGTATGTGGTATATTCATTCTTAAAGTTCCACCCTCAACATTCGACTTTTTCACTAGGTACTAGGTACATTCACTATACATGCGGGATATGGAATATGTGAAAACTGTATGCTATATGCACTCACTTTTTAAATCATCTTTAAGTGAAAAACTGTCAAGAACAATTAGCAATCTCTAAAGAATTAGTTTGACTGGTTTACCAAACTATTATGAATTTATTATGAATATCGGGTATCCTCGAAAAGTATATTACACATCCTATGTGCAAAATGATAGGAATATGTCACGAAAAATTTAAAAATGACATGTCAGTTGACATAATTGACATAAATGACATAAATTGACATAAATGGCATTAATTGGCATAAATGACATAAACTTTTCAAATCTAAGTAGACTAAAGCACGAACAAACCAAAAGTTATTTCTATTGTTTTTATTGTTTCAGAAAAGAGTAAATTCACTTATTAACAGATTATGCATAATTTAAAAATAAAAAATCAATGAGAGCAATTAAAAATTAAAATAATTTTATGAACAAAATTCATGATAAAATAATTGCAGTAGATGACTAATCTTCTATGCATTTTCAGTATCTTCAATAGTCACACTTTCAATTTTATCTTGTGATCGAAGTGATCGGAAAACAAAAGATAATTTTGTGACTTTATCCTGGGTCAATCTATTTCTTTTGTCATTTTGAATAAATCCAAAGGTTGAAAATATCCGTTCGACTGATGCTGTGCTGCTTGGTGAGCTGTAAAATTTGAGCAGCAAATCAATCATTTCCTCTGGGATTCCTGGTCTATTTCTCATACTAGCCCACCAAGACCGTGGGCTGGATTTCTTCATAAACTCTGAATTCAAAAACGATTTAGAAAAAACTTTTTCATCTTTCTGTACAAAAGCATTGGCTACCACTAAAAAGTCAGGCGAATATTCAAGAAGGTATTCAAAGGCCTTTTCTCGTTGTTGTGAATTTAACAGTTCACCTGGCAGAAACAAGAAGCAAAATTTAAAATGATTACTCGTCAGTTCTTAGTAAAGCATATCTTTTTTTTTAAATTAAAAATTGATATTGCATTCTTTACAACAACAAGCAAATCAAAAGTCGAATGTGTAGCACAATTATACCTTGATAACCAGGATGAAGCAAATATGCAGCATAAAAAAAATCCTCCGTGCACATTTCCATTCGATTCTTGATTGCGACTTTATAGGATTTTAAAGTCACTGAATTCAGAAGTGTCAACCAACTATGAAGTGCATCTGCAATGTTTCTTGAGTCACTTTGAAGCTAAGTGTAAAAAAATAATGTCCCATTTAGATGTTTTATTTTGTGCACACATGTAAATGTGAAATGGAAAAAAACAAATGTAATTTTTAAAATATTTTATTTTTACCTTTGTCATTTCCCTCGAAACTTCACTAAAGATAACGTGGAGATTTTGTACATTTTTGAATACTGAAATACTGTTGACTGTTTCGATAACATGAGCTGGCAATACTCCAGGTTTTTGGGAAATCTGAACATACTTGGACCGGTTCTTCAAAAATGTATCAATACATGCCAAATGACTTGCCCAGCGAGTTTCAACAGGAATTTGTGGTTTCAGCCCTTTTAATTCTTCCAATAAACCAATGGCTTGATGTTGCATTTTAAATACTTTATTCACCTGTAATAAATGTGTATTATCAGCATATTAGAATGATAATAAAATATACAATTCCACAATTTAAAACAAGGTGTAAAATTCAAAACTAAAAGTTTAAAGTTTAAAAGGGAAATAATATGAACTCTGATGTACATGAGCATAGCACTTTACCTCAACTATTTTGTTCAGTGTTTGACTTTTTGAGCTTATGTCTTGAAGTAGTTTATTCATCAGGTGAGGGGAGTCTCCATAAAATAAAAGTGTAGGATTTTCTCCTTTCAAATTGTCCCGTGTCGCCACCATGGTTGGACAATTGTCAGTTGTAGCAGAAACAACAATAGCTCCGAATTCAGTTTCAGCTTCTTTTATCGCCTCGTTTAACATTTTTGCACAATAAACAGCATTCTTTTTCTCTGGACCACAGTCAATGACATTTAATAGATATGCTTTTCCATCAGCTACAATTGTATGACTAATAATTGGATGATTGTGAACGTTACTCCAACCGTCTTGAATGATGCACGAAAGTTTTCCTTTTATATCGTCTTTCATCTCATTTTGTTTTTCAGTATAAACTTCGTCTAATAGTGGTCCTGTAAAGTGTAAACAAAATGACACTTTTTTGGTATTCTTCAATTACTAATTAATTGTTGTTAAAGCTGTCTTTGTAAATATAAAATGTAAAATTTGTGTATAATAATAATAACACAACACATACGAATAATATTATTATGCGTGTACCTTTTAAGGTTTTGTCACATGCTGGTTTGTATCCTGGTCTCAAAGCTTCAACTAATTCTAACCAGTATTTAGATTTTGTAATTTCAAAAGGAATGTTAGCAGAGAACCAAAAATTAGCCATTTTTCGATCTAGTTTCACTTTTTCAGCATTTGTTGTTTTAATAAAATATTCTGGAAGTTTTAGTTGAGATGAACTCTGAGCTTGGCCAGAAAGAGAACCCTGAGCTGTAAATGTAAATAAATGTAATACGTCATCCAGACTGTACTCATTTTATAATATTTAAAATAAAATGATTACATTTCAGTACAATGTAATTACATATTTTAGCATTAAAATAAACTTACTCTGTGTACTATTCTTCTTTACATCTTTTTTTGAACATTTGTTGAAATGTCTCTGGAGTCGGTCAGCTCTATTACTCACATGATTATTACAGATATTACAAATTTGTGTTATAATTACTTTTCCAGCCTCAGTAGTAGTTGAATGAGCTGTAAATTTGGACCAAATTGAACTCTTTAGTCGTCCACTTGTACCATTGCGATTTTTCGAATTTTTATTAGTGCTAGTACTAGTGGTAGAAGAGGAATCAGATTCAGATTCATCGTCAGTTACACAAACAACATTAGATTCTTGGGGTGAAGGTGGTTTTTGTTTTGAAACTTTTTTCTCCATTGCGTAATTAACTGCTCCTTTATTTTAAAAGTGTAGAAATGAGGTAAATACGCTAAAAGTGTAACGAAAAAACTAAATAAAATGAAATTTCCGCGAGTGAGAGCAGTTTTTAGCGTTTCTGTATGCAACTTTCGGTTTATGTCAGTTTATGCCATTTTTGCCACTGCATGGGGTTTATGTCATGACGGTATAAATGGCATTTATGTCATTTATGCCAGTACTGGTAAAAACCAGCTCCTATCATTGTATGTGCATATGGTTTATTGTGGGCAAATTTAGAATTTAGAATGTAGGTAAAAGGTGCAGTAATTAATGAGTATAAAATTTTTAAACTTTTCACACAAAACTTTTCTCCTTTACCCATTGAACCGAGAACCGAGAAGAATGGAACATTTTCATTATTTCTCCTAAACTTTTGGAATAATTTTTAAACTTATTGATATACTTGAAGCTTGATGCAGCGTCCGTATTAAGTATTTGATAGAGTAGCTAATAATTTTTTCTACACATGAAATTTTTACTTGACTTAAAATCGATGAGGATTACTTTAGTCAAGAAAATTTCACATTTTAATTTTTTGTCACCATGTTTAAAATAAAAATTGATGGTTTTTTGCAAAAAACTTCACAGGAAACCTTTTCTAATATAGTGACAAATTGCAACTAATTTTTTCTCATTTTAATCTCATTTTTTTAAAACAAAATGTACAACATTGTACAATTTTGAATGCGTATTTTATGACGAAAAAATATTATATGATTATGTCCGGAAAATAGCCGGAAAGATTTTACCATCATTTTCTTTTAAAATGTGAGAAAAACAAGGAGGAAATGAAATGACTGTGGACATGTAGAAAAAATACAGTTACGGATGTGGTTTGGCCGGAGGTGATTTTTTGGCACAAACTACTCAATTTCTCTGTCACTTCTTCACATTTGTTCACAAAAACTTTGGCAACTGTTTGGCTGAGGCGGTACAGTTTTCCTAATCCAATTTTAGCCATCCGGATTACGGATTACTCTCACCAGTTTTCAAGATTTCAGTACAAAAATTCTTTTTGTTTACCATGTCCTTTTATTTTTCTCCTTTTCCTTGTCTTTGTCTTTGCTTTCTCTCCTGGTCTTTTGCTCTGTTTAAGTTTCCTTTTCATTTTCACACCAAGGTATTTTTCAACTTGTTCAGATTTCCTAAGAATCAGGAATTTGTGGATGACGAGAGAAAGAGAGAGAGAGAGAGAGAGAGAAAAGGAGGGAAGAGCAGGCATAAATTGAGTAAAAAGCATTCATCTTCATTAAACATAAATTTGTTTCCCTTGCCTCTCGTGAGATGAAGCGGATCAGAGCGGACAAAATAGGAAGGCAAGACAAATATGTCTGAATTTGGATTCCAAATTCCAATTCCCATTGCTGACAAAGAAAGGACCAAAACATGAAATCCAAAATCAATTTCTAGAGAAAAAGTTCTACGTTTTACTTTCAAATGTCACATGTTTCTTAAATCCAACGTGTGATTTTAAAATAGTAGTCACGAGGGACAGAAAACTAGAAACCTAGAGAAGACAGAAAGATATCTAGTCCGTTTTTAGCCTATCAAGATTTATGCTTGTACATTTATGAGCTTGAAATGACATTACATGATTTTCAGTCTTCAATTCATCTGAATTTGAATTTGGATTGAAATCCAAATGAAGCTGACGTTTTCATATGAAAATGAAAAGGTTTTTCATATCGTACTAAATCTTTCAAGTGACATAATAAAAGAATCATTTTTTTTATTCTTTCGAAAATGTTTCAGAAAATCAAAAATGATGTTTGTAAAATACTTTTTTTTGTACACTGGGTCGTTAGACCACCTTCAATTGAAGGCAGTGACTTTTGTAATAAAAGTTTTTTCTCTCTCTACGGATAAAAATTGTCAATAAAAAAAATAATAATAATCAAATAACCATTTTGGTCATTTGTAATTTGGACTCGATTAATTTATCTGTAGTTTTGTAAAAGCAACAAAAAATGATACAACTTTATTTTGTATTCATATAATAATGAGGAAGCGCTAGTCATTCAAAAAGTAATCATCCAAGTTTTCAATCCGTAATGAAATTTGCCAATTATACAAATGACGAATTTCAAAGCTCCTTGATATGTATGTTTCCTGTTTCGAATTCTTCAAGATGCCTTCACATCCTTCTTTCTCTGCTTTTCTCCGAGACGTTTTCTTGGAATTTTCTTTAGTTTAATGTTCCAGATTCCATAAGAAGTAAAAAGCGGGTCATTAGCTAATCGTGCATCAAACGTTTTTATTTTTACAGCGGGAGGAAAAGTAGTTGAAAGGAAACAGCAACAAAATAGCCATTTATAATAAATGGATAAAGAAAATGTTTTTGTAGTTAAATTTTGCAAAGGAAAGCAAAGTAAATCCGGACAAAGCAAAATATTATTTTGCTATTTCCTTCTATTTAAAAGGATCAAGGATAAAAAATCAAAAGGTACGTTTAAGGATTTTGTACCTAGGTTTATAAATCCTCTGGGTTCTTTTTTCAGTTCTGAATTCTTTCGTTTTTCGGTTGCCAGTGTCCTGTGTATTTGTATTCCATTTTATGCAAATTCCCAATTCGAAAAGCATGCAGTATATACACTGTATACATAATAGACTTGAGAGGAAAATAAAATTCCCTGAAATGGAATAATAACAAGAGATTTTTTAGTCTTGGTTACAATCTCTTCTGTTTAGTTCAGTTCAGTTCTGCAGGAGAAAAGGTAATAGAAAGCACGTTTTACGCTCCAAGAACGAACTGCAAAAAAACAGGAAACCCCCGGAATATAAGAAGGGGGAAAAACCTAGTCAAACTCGTACTTGAAGTTTACATAGTCTACATAGTTTACATACTCGACTACCGTAGAGTAGGCTAATACTGCACACTTTTCTTATGTAAGAAAAAAAAAGTTGTCTGGAAAAGTATGTTCCCGTAATGCTAGGAACTTGATATTCCAGAACATTAATATTGGGA
>JAQGBH010002124.1:0-26562 GCA_034698265.1 Sminthurinus aureus | reverse complement strand
GGGACTTGTTTTGAATCCCATCTAAATAAACTGAAGTTTATGGTGGTGTCAATGGTTGGAACTGGAAATTAAAACAGCGGTTGGGAAAAGAAAGAGTAAAGTGTTTTTATAATCAGGAATAACGCTCTGTAGTACTTGATACTTGATAGTACCTGAAGAGAACGATGAAAATTTTGTGGGTACTCGGACTTTGTAGACGTCAAAAATTCACACAGACTCAACACTCAACATCCAACACTCAATACGCCGAAGAGAACAAGAACAAATAACAAGGAAGAGAATCGTCTCAAGCCTCAACAACACTTTTAAGTAAATTAGTATTATTAGCAATTTTAAGTAATATAAAGAACAATTAAGGACCGAGAATGAAGAAGGACAGAAAAGAATTTTTATGATTTCCACTTGCCACACTTTGATTATTTTTTCTAAATTACGATCCACGTCTAGAATTCATTGTCAGATCAGGATTAATGAAGAGAAACGTTGTTATACTCAACACTCACTAGTCAATACTCAGTTTTGTAAACTCCGTCAAGTTTATAGGGGCGATAAGTGATAAACGTAAAATTGTAATGGCAATGTAGACTCTAGACTCGAGTTTTTTAGTTCATCCCTTGATGCTTGATGCATTATTTTTATTTAGTGCTGCTGAAGGGAAAACTGAAAAGGCATCTTCAAGTTATCTGCAAAAGGTCTTAAATTATGAAAAATATTTGCTCGTCTTCCCTATCAATTTCCTTTTTATGGATTTAAGGCCATCATCATAAATGCTGTGGACTGTCGACTGTCAACATATGGAATATGGATATGGATATGAATTTATTGAATTCTTGTACATAAGAACCATTATCCGAAAAAGGAAAGAAGATGAGGAAGAAAAGGAGGAACGACACAGGACACTCGTGCCAGAATTACTTCCTATCTCTCTATTTACAATGAGATGTTTTACGACCACACATAAATATAATGGAAAGATAATAGATAATCAAGTGTCTCCGTCTTCACCATCCTCTTTCTTACGGGTTTATCTGAGTGAAAAAGGCCGTTCTTTCACGGAAACGATCGAGCACTAATTCAATTCAATATGCTTTATATCCTTTGTACATAGTCTGTGCACTGTGTACGGTGTACGATGTACGGTGTCTGTACCATAGTAGATATTGGATATATGCTTCTAGTTTCCAGTAAATGGAGATGTTGACTTCATGTACCTTCTATGTATGATTTTTTCACGTATGCAAAATCACCCCATACAAAATATATTTGACTTGGAAGACGATCCAAAGCTAAAAAGATGCTGCTTAAAGCTTTAGCTTTGACAAATGTGGTTTTGCTATACGGTGGCGCTTTTACATTCATTAAAAATTGAACCTAAATTCAACTTTTCTCAAAGTTCAAACACAGTTTGCTTCTCTTTTTAGACACTTGAAAATCGGAATATTTACTTTTAGGAAATTAACCCTTGATTATTCTGATACTTAATACTGTTTACTATGCTTGTGCGATTCTGTTTAATCAACATTTTGCCACTGTTTCACGCTGGACTCAGAATGGTACAATCAAGAATTTAGAATATCAAAACCAAGAGAATCCTACAAAGTACAGTATACAGTATACAGCATAACAATGGAAGTGGGTCAGCATATGACATAATGAGTCTTAATTTGCATTTCTTTGGTCAAAATTTGCATTTGAATTCAATTTGATGGTATTTCTTTTCACACACTGACACACTGGCAAACAAAACTGGAAACTTTTGGACAGAGAGATAATAAAATGTAAAGTGTAACATGAAACAAAGGACTCATTTGAAGTATTTGAAGTTTGAAGAATCAAGATGAAGATGAAGGGGCAAAATGAATGAAGAAAAGTTTTCTCCAGTATTTTGCTAAAACAGTAATGGATGTATAAAATATACATGTGTAGATGCGCTGGGCCCTACTTCTCTCTTTTCTCTTCTCTCTTCTCTTGTCTCTCTGCTCTGGAATCTGGAAATGTCCACTTCTTTGATTTACGTGGAAAGGGGACAGAATAACAAAAGACAGAATACAGAGAGGATAAAGATATCAGAGCAGATGAGTTTTCAAAGGTCTGGAGTTTGGAGTCTGGAGTATAGAGTCTGGAAACTGACAAAATCTACAACTTAAAACATGTATAGAAAGACGTGAATTGAATTGAAGGATGTGGGGGTGAGTGGAGAAAGAGAGCATTTGTATGATAATGCTTTCCCCCATTAATATTAATACGTCATAAAAGAATTACATACACAAACACAGACCCACACCCACATATACAAACATACAGAGTCAGAGTGACGGTAGACCTGTTAAATGTTAAGTAGACTCGAGGAGTTGAAATTGCAAAATTTATGAATGTTGCTAATTACTCATCAACATCATGATAGAAACCAGCTTTAGTGACGCAAAGAAACTCTGCATTGAATTTAAATTTCCTTGCAGTAACACAACTTGCTCTCAAATTTTGAAATCTTCCATCATGTACAATGTGCACTGTTCACACACAAAATTAGAGCTTTTCGCCCTCCCTACTTACTTGCTACACGATGTGGACAGCGGAATAAAATATTCATCGAATTTCAAAATCATGATGATTTAATTCATTACTTTTTAAGTTATACATTGTACAGTATTTTGTTTTTGCCAGTGCAAGAAGCGCTATCTACAAAATTCTTGAATACGCTTAGAATTTCTCTTAAACTGCAGACAGTGTACACTGTACCGTGTGCAAGTTTGCCAAGCTTATGATCCTTTCTTTTCCTGTATATATTCTAATCTAATTGACGGCTCTAAAACAAAATATACTGTAGTGATTCATCTAGGATTTTGCACACAAAAATTGGTACAACATCGGTACAAATAGAAGTACACCAAAATTAAATTGGTTCAGCTCATTCACCCAGAAAATGATTATCCTATATTTTACGGCACGTATAATGAGCAGAGCAACATTATTAAAACGATTGAAAACACAGTACACCAAAATAATAACGGTTATGCCAAATTAAGCGTAAACTAGTTACTATTTTCATCATATGAGTTCATATTTTTCTGTAGTACATGAACAACAAAACTCATTTCAATCTTTGTTTGATCCATTTTATATTCATATTCATATTTTCATGTCGTTGTGAATTTTGAGTTGTGCTCATTCAGATTTTGGAGTTGTGGGGAAAACAAAAGGTTTGACAATTGAGAATGCTTCACATATTTTAATTTCCAAATAAATTTTTGCTTCACAGGATTGGATTGGATTGCATTGCATAATGGAGCCACAAATTATTTCATATGTTTTTACTTCCGTGGTTCAACTTTCAAATTTGAAATGGTACATTGAAAATTGTAATAAATTGAAATACGTGGGTTGGTTCATCTCAGCAACGGAATTGTTTATTTCAGCAGAAATATTATGGTATCTGGTCTAAGTTTTCACAAAGGTTCAGATAATCAAGCCATAGTTGAAAATACACGTTGAAAAAGGGAAAAAGTTGCGTACACATTATTTTTCTTTGTTTTGTTTATATATGTTGAGGAGTTTATGACTTTCAAATGCATATATTTGTATTGTGTCATATTGTACTGTTAAAACGTAACACTAAAAACCGAAGACGGACAAAAATAACAGTATTATGATAATGCTAGTGAAAAAAGGAAAACGTAGAAAACTCAAGACTCCAGACTCCAGACGACCATGTCTGAAATTAAATAATTAAAGCCTCGTTCTCTTTTCCACAGTCTATAAATACACAAAACAGCATGTATTTCAGAGACTCGACTCTCTAATACTTTCTCCACTTTACAGTCTACAGTTTACAGTCTACAGCCTACAATGATGGAAGATTGTACAAATATCAACATAAAAATGTAGTGCATTGCTATGAATGGAATCTGTACGCTGTATATTGTACATTGTACACTGTGCATGTGAATCAATTGATGTGATACATGTATCTAACTGTGAATGTGAACGTGGGTTCACTAAACTGAAAAAAGTACTTACAAACTTACATTACATAATTACAACTTTCATAGGCATCGACATCGACATCGACATGGACAACTACAACTACTTGTGCACGTACACATTACTGTTATTTCATGACAGATCTCGGTGGCTGGAGCAATCCATTTGAAATGAATGTCGAATGTCTTATTTGATCAAAGAGACTCATGAAATGAGAGAAGACAAAGCGGCGGGAGAGTTAGTTACACACAGAATGGAGGACGAAGAAGTAGAAGAAGAAAACCAAGACGATGAAGGAACTGGGACTCATTCAGACTAACTTGACTAACTTGAGACTTGAGACTTGAGACTTGAGAAATTGAGTTCAGGATGAAAAAGGAAAATAGAAACTAAAAAGACGACGTCTTGTACTTGCTCCTTCTTCCTTCTTGGAAAAACTCAAGTGAAAGGAGAAAGCAAGAAAGTAGTAATAGTAGTATCGAGTGTACAGTGTACAAACTGTAGAAATGTACGTATTAGAACTATATTTATCATCTATCTATCTACAATCTACAATCACAGTAAATAGGAATAGACGTATGTACAATGTACAGCGCACCCCTGTATACTGTATATATATAATAGATACACTACAACTCGACTCCAGTCTCAAGTCTCTAGTCTCAAGTTTGTTCAATAGTCTGTTCCATTTAATAGACAAGGAAGGAGCAAAGACTTACTTGCGTTAGCAGTTAGTTATCCACAGCTTCATTGAAGCTAATGTTGACTAATGATCATCCTGATGGGATTCTGCAACTTTGCCGATTATTTAATTTTTCAGCGTCTTATTTTCCACCCACCAGTCTCGTCTCAAGTCTCAATAGTCACTAGTCACTAGTCTATTTTTTCTCTCCTACTACTTTTCTCTCTTGTTTCTCGTTTTCATTTTCATTTTCAGTCCGATTCCAAATGTCGATGTCTTTACTTTTCCCTTTATCTACATCTTCATTGTGTGTGGAACGTAGAGTTGATATAGTTGCCTCTCTTCTGCTCTTTGTGATTATGTACTATGTAGGTATAAATTCATAGACGTTGATGCATTGCATACATATGGATGTCGTGAAAGTTGTAAATACCATTATAACAGATGTAGTTCCGTATTCCATACAATTTACAATCATCGTGCATCTTGTGTCTTGTGTCTTATGAATGTGCTACATCTTACGCTGTGTGTACAGTGTACAGTGTACAAGTTACAAGTTCCATTTTAACAAAACGGCAAAAACTCCACAACCCACAAGAAATGATGTATATACATTGAACACTAGAGCATATCACAATATCACATGCTTCACCCACCAACTATTTAAGACATACCTCTGCACAGTCTGAAGCTTATAGTCTACAACAAACAGTGTACATTACACAGTGGGAAAGAATTGTGAAAGCATTTGGAAATGTGGTCCCTAATCTTAATCCATTCTCAAATTTTGGATTCCCAGAATCCCAGAATCCCAGAATCCGAGTAAACTCGAAATTAATGAGGAAACAAGAAGAATTTCACTATGCTCGCAAGACGGATAACTTATAGCTATAGCTTTTAGCCATTGTCATGATTCATAATGTAGTGAAAGCGTAATACAGTTTGTATCTACAACTGTGCACAAAGTACACACACAAATAAATATATGCGGGCAAGCTGAATATTTACGTTCGGAAAACATTCAAATTCACTTGCATTACATATTACATATCTCTGTACTTTATAAATATACTGCATCTACTATGTAAGATGTACATAAATATCTATACAGAGGCTGATGAATATCCGTAACTTGTAAAAAGTGATGGTAGTTTTGAGGAGTGGATGGTTCCTTGTCGAATTGGAATGGAAACATTTGTGGGTGCGTTGGAGAAAGGAAAGAGAGAAAGCCCCTCTTGATTTGTTCTTGTTCTTGTTGTGATTCTGATTTTGATTCTGATTCTGACTCTGGAACTAGATCTGGATTTGGAAATACTCATAGTCAAGCATGAATAATAAAATAAACCAGGAGAAAATACAAGAGCTGAAATGTATCCGAGGAGTTGAGGAAACTCTTCAAGTTCTTCTAAATAGTGTACAGCGTCTTTCTGCTTTGTAGACTACACTGTACTCTACAAAACAGAACAGAGAGCACGAGGAGCGATTACAATTGAGCTGGTTGATTGCACGCTTCCTTTGTCAGATGACGATGGTGGGTGGGTGGATTTAAATTCAGATTCAGATTCAAATTCAGATTCGGATTCAAAATTTATACAATTGTGCGTACATTAAACTGATAGCTCCATACTCCATACATATGCAAGTATACTTTCACTTGACTGATATTATACTATACTATATTGAATTTGGAATGAGCAGCGTTATAAAATAAATACGGGAGCGAGTTAAGATACACATTTGAATTCGAAATTGTCTACATCTATAATATATAATACATAATACATAAACATTCTTCTTAGGTATATGTATTATTTTGCATGTACAGTGTACAGTAGTGCGGAGGCATCTTCTTCCTGTCCTTGCATATTATTATCTCTAGTGTTTCCTTCATTTGGAAAGCCCACACTTGACAATCGACAACGCTCTTTCTTCAACATACAAAATTCAACGTACAATGTTCAACGTACACTTGAGTTGAAAGTTGAGAGTCATGAAGTCGTATGAGCGTTCCAAAGTGAGATCTTTGACATTATCGTTTATTGTTGACTTTGACTTTCTCCTCCCCTTGCTTTGGCTTTACACTCTCCACTCTCCACTCTACACTCTGCATAAAATTTGGTACAGAATACAGAATACAAATCCTGAGTACTAAATACTGCATACGAAATATCAAATACAGCATCTGTGTGTATCCACAAATAAGACAAATGAAAGTATGTACGGTAGTTGAGTTTGAATGGAAATGAGAGCTGCGTTGTACGTTTCATAGCCAAACAAATTCACAGCGTTCAGTGTACAAGAGAAACGGGAACCACTTCACCTGCAGTGGAGCGTGTAAGTGGAGAAACAACATTCCGACAAATAGACGAGAAGGGAAATCCGAGAATTTGAGAATTAGAGAAATCGAGGAGGAGGCGAAGAAGGAAAGACAACGTGGATGACGATGATGACTGTTAACTACTGAACACTGAACACTAAAAGTTCCATGTTCTTGTATTAGAATTTAAATACCAGTACACTACACATTTATGTAAGCATACTAGACGTCACTGTTCCGAGTACAAGGCATATATTTTGAAGACACTTCGAGTTTGTTCAAACTACAAAACTACAAAGTGTGCGGATAATTAAAGAGTTTTGACTACACAAACCATAGAATTAAGTTCATACGCTCACGGTACACAAAAACATCCGTATTTTATATGCAACTATCTGTAGATTCTATACTCTATATTCTATAATATTATATTATACATCTGTATAGAGTATAGAATATAGATAGGAACAAGAGCAGATTATTACTCTCCTCACAGAAAATAGAATTCACACATCTAAAACATATTTACTAATTACTACACAAATTTTGGATTGTTGGAAAATACGAATTAGGCAAGCCAAGCTGAAACTGGAACCGAAGTGATAGAGAGAAAGCCTAAGCTTTAGAAGATTACAAACAATGTACCATGTACAATATACACTGCACACTGCACAGCGGAGAGAATAACCTTGTCTTGTAATTCTGTTTGTATTTACACAAACAACACACCGGAACAATCAAATAGACAAAGAAAGAGAAACCCAGGGAAACAAAACAATGACAGTGATGATGCGTCCACTTTCATTTTATACCTGTGGAAAATAACTTTCCCTTCAACTTGTTATACAAAATCATTCAATTAAATTCCAGTTGTATTTACATACAAAATACAAATGTTTGCTGTTTAAATACACGACATTATTGTATATTTTATATTACTCATCTTCTTGTTTCTTGTACAGTGTACAGTGTTCATTGTTCATGGGGTGGCGATATGCAATATTATACATGATATATTATGATGAGATGACTATCTATCTGATATTTGTGTAGATGGTGAAGTAGTGGAGGAGAAAATGACACTGACAGCTAGAGCTGAAAACTGAGAGGAACGAGAGGGATGGATGGAGGAGAGTCGTATAAATTTGTCTACCTAACCGAGTGAATCAGTTGAGCGTCAAACCGGAATCTTTCTCTATTTGTCATTCCCCTCCTTATTACGCCACAAGTATTTTGACGAGTTGTGTGTTGTTTGCAAGTCAAAGGCAAAGTCAAAAGAGGAGAAAATGAGAGACAAGGGGAAATGATAATAATTATAAGACTTTGTAGATTTTAGATTGTAGATTTTACACACGGATACTCAATGTCAGTTCCTGACAAGCGGCGTTTGACGTTCCTAAGTACTAAGAACTACACTCATTACTCATACGTACATTAAATCCGCATTAGTCTTCATTATTTTTATGATACGCGCTGCAGTGTACTAATACTCTATTTTGCCAGTTTCCAGTTTCCAGTTTGACTTAAAAAGCCTTCAACCTTCAAAAGACTTTATTATTTATTATGTAGCATTTGATTCAGTTAGTCAAAAGTCAAAAGTTATTCCATTTGTTCATTTCCATATATATTATGTAGTAAAAATGTTTTCTCTACAGAGTTAACGTAGTTTCCAAAAATGTACTGTAAAAATTAAATGAACAGTTTTAATTAGCAAATTTTTCAACCAAAGGTTGGAAAAACTGCGCGTGATGAATAATGAATGGCGAAATTAAAAAGAGTGGTAGACTTGTAAACTTTATAAACTCTAAATTCTCTAAATAACTTTGACTAATGAATTGAAAAGTCGGATTTTACGCGCACATCTTGTTTTACTTTGATCCTTTCTCATTACATTACCCATGAATAGTTTTTTTACATGTGTAAATTTGTTCTAGGAAAGATGTTGTATGTTTCAGGAAAGTTCATGCACGAGTTCTGTTTTGCATTGCTCATTTGAAGTTGGTTTTTAAAGAATTTTTGAATTTAAAATTTCAAACAACTCAACAACTCAATTCAGTTGACTGGTACTGAAATCTGTTTTTCATTTCATCTCACAGAGGTTGAAACTTTACCTACACTTCATGCCCCAGCTTAAATGCACAATGTAATTCTGAATGTGGATTCTTTTCCTTTCAGAGCCGATAGTCATGTTATTTCAAACTAAATTATAGTCAAAGGTCAATAGTCATAAATAACATGACTTTTGAGCTCTACCCCAGAAAATAAATGCTCAATAGTCAAAGATTGTAAAGCTTTTGTACAGTTCTAGGATTCGAGTTTGCAATAAATAACTGTGTTAATTTTCCGACGGTGAACGGTGAGCCATAGGCCATATATGAAGCATGAAAGCTTAATGATTTACCGCTTGCAGGATTCCAAATTTCAAAAATTTCACCCCAAGCCTAGAATCCGGAATCTAAAATCTAAAATACAGACTTGAGGAATGGAAAATGGAAACCGATGAACATTTATTTGAAAAAAGGAGTGGAAAAATGCGAGTTTAAAAAAAGGGGTTTGTAGCTTAGAATTTGTTAAACTTCAATCTCATTTCTCGCTTCACGTTTTACATCTCATTCGGTGAAAACGGTAGGGTGGCTTAAATAAATCTCTGGTTTGTAATGTTTTTGCCTTTACTTTAAAGTTTAAACCAATCTAACCTTTTATATTTCGTATTTCGGATTTCGTCTATCCATACGTAAATCTTGAACCCCGTTTCTCTCACACTGTAGTTCATGGTATGTGCATGAAGTATCCAGTACAGAGTGTGGAGCTAGTAGACTTAGGCTAGCATTAGATTTTCTTCCTATCTTGCTCATTGCAGTCGTCAGATTGGAGATTTTTTAGAATATCCCCGGTTTTCATTCTGAGATATCTATACGTACTGCGCCAGGGAATTTATCTAAACATTGAAAGCACAACGGAACTGCTCAAACTTGAGAGCGAAATTCATACATAAAACCGGTATACATGCTTGTATTATGCACTATGCACCTTGTAGCTTGTAGCTTGTATTACTGTATGATATTACGTATTAGGCTGGTAATAGTTTCACAGTTTTCCTCGAATGGGAACAGAAGGGCACGTGTCTACTTGGCTCTTGAGCCTTGACTCATGAGTCTTGACTATCTTTCCTCAACCTCTATGAAATTTCCCAGAGCAAAAGTGAGAATGGGAAGGAGAAAATGTGAGAACTCCTCTCTTTATTATTGTACTTTACTATGTAGTACAATCATGTACATCGTATGCATATACATATCTGTTTCTTTTTCCCATCGCTAAAACTGAACTGACCAAAATAAAAGTAAAAGTAGAAAGTTGAAAGAAAACTGTTTTTGACTCTTTACTCTCATCCAAGTTTATGTACTCTAGTGTGTCCGCGTGTACTGTACAGTGTACAGTGCACATTGTATCGTATTTATATACTTTTAGAATCCAAGGAACGGAGAGAAGGAGAGAAGCTTGCATGCGAAGGAGAGAAGAAAAGATGTAGAAAACTGAGACCTGAGAAGTAAGTACTGAGTACTGAGAAATCGAGAGAGAGAGAGAGGGAGAAGCAGAGAGACGGGAGTGATGTGTGATTACTTTACATTTGCACAATGTTTATAGAAAACATTAAGGAGGAGTTGGAAGAGCAAGTAGACTTTCTTCCTCCTCCATTTCTCCAAGCTATATTTCCAAATGAAATCCAAAATGAAAAACGAAAGGAAGAGGACGATCCAGGAAAAGGAAATGGACAAAGACCAAGACAGACAGAGACTGGGAATGAGAGACAGAAAGAGAGTAGAGCTAAAAGTTATGATTTCCTTGCATGGTCGTCTGGTTGGCCACTGGCTGTGGATTGTGGATACTCTATACTCTGCGTATGTACTCCGTGTACTCTGTAGTACGTAGAACAAGATTTCAATGTATACTTGCAACCTGTAATTACACAGACGTGCAACCCAATGCCGAATAAAACGAATATCAACTTCCGTATAAAATTTCAGTGTGCCATACATATCGTATCACGGGAAATTTGTCTCGTATTTTCATTTTGATATGTATATACTTCTTTTATATTACACATTACATTTTATATTACGGATTGAAATTGTACAAGAGTATTGAACATTGAGTATAGAATACCAGATCCTAGGTTTAAAATTAGAGAATATTTTTTATTTCAATTACATTGGAGATTACGAAATGATTGTACTTCAAAATGTTGCTTTGTATCGGTGTATCGAGCACCGAATCACAGACAGATTTTAAAAATCATCAGTGTTAAATGTTAAGCTCGAGCTGGATATTTTTCCGCTCTATCATCAATCATCACACAACTAAACTATATAAACATCAGAGGTAGAATTATGAGCATGTACTCATGTAAATTAAATAACAGTTCTCTTTGTATAAGTATACATGAGCAATTACCAATTATCAATTATACATTAACTGAGTAGCCTTTAATTGACAGAATAAAAAATACTGAAAACTAAATAAATATATCTACTTGTAGGTTAGCTACTAGTAAACTCTGACTGTTGTTGCTAATCTTTTGTCCATTGGTTCCTTTCTAAACCTTTCCGACTGCATGATGTCGTCTCCTCCCGTTTCGCTGTCCCTAATTACCTCTTTGATATCAGACCTGTTTTTGATCCGTCGTTTGTCGTTTGGCTTTTGACTAGCAACTAGCAAGTCAATAGTTTACCTTTTTTATTTCCCCTTTCCTTCTCCTGTTTTGTTTTTACTGAGGACTTCAAAAACAGAAATGTCTCCAAAGCACACAATTCGAGTTTTAGCTTCTATTTCCTAGTGTACAAACGTGGAATTAAGTATCCTAAAATCGGAATAAATATACATCCGAATGCTACTTACATGATTATAGGATGTGTTGACTAAACTCTAAACTATCCGCCGTTTCCAAAGATTGTACGCACAAATATAAGCACTCTGGACTGAAAACTGACTTGTGTCGAAATATAAAAAAATCTTAGTATAATTTTTCACCCGGAATTGGGTGCAAAAAGTAATTTTTGCCATGAATTATTAAGATTGCGTTTAAAAAACCACAAAGTCTGTTGACTGTACACTGTACTAAACAGTTCTCACTCATTTAGGAAAACTGAGCTGTCATTAATTATTTGTAGCCTCAAAAAGTATATGAAACTTTTGTACCCAAAAACCGAAAATAGAAACTGTCGAAAGAACTTAAATTCAAATTATGCAGAGCAGCGTTTGATGAGGAATATATATATATCTATATTGTGTTATTTTCACATCTCAAAGCCATAGTCAAAACAGTGTAGTGGAAACTACAAGTTTTTTTGGATTATTTGTTATTTTGACTGAACTTGAACAAACAAACAAACATTGGATTAAGGAAGAAACTTGACGTGGTAAAAGGCAGCAAATCTTGTCAAATATTTCACGAGTTCCATCTTTTTAAGAGTAGGAGCCAACGTTGTTTTTTCTTGTAGTCAATGTAAACGCAAAGACGGGGAATTTATGTAGTCAGAATTATTTTAATTTTTTTCTCTCTCGTAATGACATTACGATATTCTGTCAAGTTTCTTCAATCTACCGCACTTTCTATGTAGACTGTACTGAAAATTGAAAAGGGTCAGGATTCAGGAGATCTCAAATCTCAAATCTCAAGTTTCAAGTCTCAAGTCTCAAGTGTAGAGTGAGTTTGACAACAAGATGCATTTTCTCTGACTTTGGCATGAATGTTGTTGTTGTATGTAAAGCGTAAAATGTCATTAAGATTTGCCTTCTCTCAAAGATTTTCTTCTTCCTCTCCTCTGCTCTCTCTTCTCTGGTTTCTGGTAATATGTATATAATTATAGGCAAAAAGTAGATTTATAAATTGAAAATGTGCCATGTCGTTAGCTGTTGTGCTTTTTTGCAAAGAATATCTTTCTCCCCATTAAATTGAACTTTGCATGACATGGCACGGCATCGTATCGTCAATTTCCATTTGGCTGTCCACGGCTTTGAATAGTCAAGTATGGTTTTTCTCTTATCAGCATAGAACTAAGAACTAAGTCGGTCGGTGTTTTTGCTAGTTGCTGGTTACTGGCTGACTCGAAAAAAGAAAAAAACTGGAGCAAAAGAAAAAATTGAAAAGTATGCACACTTATCTATTTACAAGTATACTTTGTTGTTGACTGTTGCGTTGCGTTGGGTTTGGTTGGGTTGGGTTTTTATGTATGGAGTATGGAGTATGAACGTATTTATGAATGCGTAAAAAGATCACAGTCCGCCTTATCATTATTCCTACTTTCCTTTTCCTCTTGTTTCCTTTTGAGTTTTGAGTTTTGAGTTTAGAGTATACTTTTTTGCACTTTTTTTCTCTGCCTCACTTTCTTGTCCTTTAAATAAACATACATATGTATGTAGTATGTATATTGTACATTTGATCGCTGGTGACTTGTCCGGGTAGGCATAAACAATTCTACATTTTTTCCGTTAAGTTGACAAGTGCCACTACATACTACATGTGCAGCATATAGACTATGCATAGTTGTACACTATGTATAGATGCTTCTATCAACAAAAGAGAAAAGAGGTTTCTCCTTTACTTTCACTTTCCTCTTTTCCTCCTTCCCTTTCCGACTCTCCTACTTTCTTTCACTCTTTCATGACGCGGAATCCCTGTTCTTTTCCGGTTTTATCATTTTATCTCAACATTTCATATTCCAAGTTGAGTGTACTTTTGTATTTTGTATTTTGTATGTATGAGCAATGAGCACTATGGGAAATTTAAATTTTTCTGCGAGTCAAACCTAGTCACACACACAACATCTTAGCACATCATCAAACATCAAAGTAACCCCAAAACCTACAAACCTCTTCAGACATAAGTAATGCCTATACGTACAGTATGTATGTATATGGTATATCTGAATGGTATGTTAAATTTGCTCTTTATTTTTTGATTTTTATGTCCACTTCCCAAAGTTACGTGTTATGTTTTATGTGTTTAGTGTTTACACATGATAAAACTCGTGTTTCAAAATCCAACCTTATTTCAAAACTACAAAATACATGAAATACATAAAATGCCAAACACATACTCATTTTTTCCCTTCAAAACTTTCTCCAATGAAATAAAAACAACACCGAGAAAGTGGAGCAGAGAAAGTAACAGGTCAAACATTTATGTAGAACGTAGAATGTACATGTGTTGGAAACCTACTAAATTATATAGTACTCTGTAACGTTGTTGTTGAGTTTAGAAAAACGCTTGAGGGACTAAGAGTTAAAGTTGGAGTTAAAAAAGTTTTCACTTATCAACTCTACACCTGTCACCTGTTTACGGTTTCTTTTTTGTGTCATAAACTAGAACGTAGAATCTAGAACTTAATACAAAACTCTAAGTATTAAAATATTAATTGATATGATGTTGAGTAATTGATGGTGAAGAAAGAATGGACTCAATTCACAATTTCACATTGCATCGTGTTTTGAAGAGTCTAAACAAAATTATTAAAAATTAGTCCATACATTTATTGCGTATTTTTCTTGCCATTTTCAATGTTCACAACTCACAACACATGAACAATGAACAGTTATGAAAAAAATATAGTTTGGAAATTTGTCGTTGGAGTATTTTGTTTACTCCAACAAGTTTTCCGGAAAAGTTCCACTTATGAAATTTCGGCACTTAGAACTCAAACCAAATTTAATACAAGTTTTCTCAAGCTTCAAATACTTGAAATATAAAAGACATTCTGTTTGAACAACGGCAGTACAAATAGATATAATATCAGTAGATACTTGCAACTTCTTAAGAGTGAATTATAGTGGTTTTGGTTTATCTCAGTTATTGAAAGCACCATACCATAGAAAATATAAAGTTAGTTGTGCAATGATTTCGTCCTTCAAATACGAAGAAATCATGTGGTAAAACTCCACTGAAGGCTCAAGGTTTATTTTCGTAATCATTATTAATGTCATAATAGTCTTAAAAGAAGTTTTCTATTTTCTGTTCTGTCGATAACCACAACTGGCAACTGTAATGAAGCTAGACAAATCAAGAAAGAAAGAAAAGTCGCCTTCTCTTTTTTTATAGACTTTCTTTCTAGCAATCAGCATAAAACTGTTTAATCTTCAAGTCATTCTAAACTGTATACTGCCTACTGTCTACTGTCTACTTTGAGAGACTACGACAATATCTCTCTCCGCTAAAAACTGATTCCTCATGACTCTTGATAAGTATACTAAAAGTATACGATTACCATTTGCCGTTTAGATTGTACATTGTACAAGGTCATGCAGTTTCTGATTACTGACTTGCTAAAGAAAGTACAGAAATCTGAATCTGAATCTAAATTCCAGAACCAAAGACGAAAGGCGAACGGAACATGGAACAAGAGAGATGATGCAGATTGCAGATGGATAGAAATCCTCCTCTGACCTTGATTACTTTCTTCCAAAGAGTTAAAGTAGCTCAATCACTTATTGTTGTAGTACTACACTACTTATGTGGAATTATCGATAATGATCAAACATTTCTTGTCAAAAGATGAAGAATGATACAACTTTTTCCATATTTTCCCTTGTGCTCAACATTCCAATATGTTATTAGATTCTAGATTCCAGATTCTAGATTCTCAACTTTATATCAGCTTGGGTCAGTCGTCAGTCCTTGACTGTAACTCCATTACTGCTTGGATTTTGGATGGGCAAGATGGGCAAATTAGAAGAAATAATGGCTTTCTCTCAATTTTTTTCTTCTCAAGCCTTTCATCACTATTGTGAAATGAATGGAGAATGGAGAATGGACATTCCATTAAAGAGAAAGTCAAGAAAAAAGTTTTCACAGTTTTACTTTTTCGCAAACTCTTTGTCCGTTACAAAGTCACCAGAGCAGACTTGTAGTACACAGTTTATATTTTACATTGTACAAAGTGTACAATGTAAAATCTACCAGTATCTTATAGCCATCATAACTGTAATAAACAGAAAGTGGAGTAAAGTTAACTGTTGAAACTTCCTTTTTGCTCATCTTTTTATCTCCTCTCAAAAAATAGAAACACTTGAGACTTGAGACAGAAAGCTCTCTTGTAGATTCCAGATTCTAGATTTTAGAGAACCGCATTCTTCAAATCCTTTTTGTACTATCTGTCTTTTCCCATTCTTTTATTATTGGTTGTCGGTTGTCGGTTGTCAGTTGTCAACGGGCTTCAAACGAAACCAAGTATGCAAAAGTATACACAAGAAAAAAGAGAGACGACAAAACGATGACTTGTCCTCTGTTGTCGTTAGACAACAATATTATCCGCCGCTCTTTGAAAAGTTTGAACTGGTCCTACGCACATTTAAAGATGTTGATTACCGTGTCTTGAGTCTTGAGTCTAGGTTCTAGAGTCTAGACTGTTGACTGTTGACTTGATGAGTCAAGTTTAATCTGATTGTGAATTTTTTATTTTCCCTTTTACTTCCCCGTATAGACAAAGAATGGGGATTCATTTGAATCTTTTTTGTAACTTTTGGCTCTTAAAAGGAATGTCCACGGTCTGGAGATTTTTAAAAGACGAGAGTTAAGTTAAGCTCCTAATTTTCTGCACTGGCCAAAGTACAAAGCTCAAAGCTCAAAGCACTAGGCACGAAACAACTAATATCCATGTCTATGTAAATAACTGAATACATTTTTCACTATATGAATATACAGAGAAAAAAGTTGTTTCATCCATGTCATTTTCATGTATTCTTTTAAACCGCTTTCTTTTGTTTTTTCACAACAGTCTCTTGTCTCTTCAACTTGAGCTTCAGATTCAGATTCAGCTCCATGGACCAAGGACATGCCTTGATAAAGACACCATAGACGGACAGAGAAATGACGATGAGACCAACAGCCATTATTCCTCTAACAAACTGACAACTTATATAATGGGCAAATAGAATTTAGTCATGTGTAGCCAGCCTAAACCATTCCAGCCTCAATTCCAACAAAGTTACGTCGTAAAGTTTCACAACTTGGTTTTTCTCCTCGATCCAGAATATAGAATCCTCAATCCTCGACGCATTCTTTCTCTGTCTCTTTCTCTTCACTTTACGGTTTCATGAATTTCTTCTTGATATTTCTAGAGTCAGGACTTTTTTACTATATGTCTGTATGTGCTCTTCTCTGGCTATGTTATCTACTTATCCTTGATATTAGATTCATTTTATAAATTGTGCACTGTGCACTGTGCATGCACCATGCAGATTCTAGATTTTCTAGATTTTCTCAATCTCGAATCTCGAATCATGAATTTTCCCTTTCTCCTCCTTTTATGCCAATTAGGGTTGTCAAATTTACATGTCTGTGTGCTTTATGGTCTGCATTCTTAAACTAAAGAACCGTTTGCATCGAAGTACATACATGCATGAATTTTAAGCACAGACTCTATTTAGAATTATATCTTCATACACTTAAGTATGTAATATCTAATATGTAGGTTAAAGTACCATGGCATGGTGGTAATGTGAATACGGGTAAAATTCCATTTAGAGACGACTCCTTTATGTATTTATGACTCTAAGCTCTAAACTCATGAATAAATAAATAAGCAAATGGTGCTTTTTCTTCTAACAAGAAAATCATTTTCAGCAGGCTAGCTAAACACAAGAGACTTTACCTCCCTCAACATCAAAAGTCACAGAGAATAGGGAATGGAAATTGGATGGTGATGACACGGAAATAAAGAAGAGGCCGTGAATGGTTTTAATTCAACAGAATATGTAGAGTGTAGAGTATCATATCCCCTTCATGTTATAGTAAAAAGTCACAAAAGTTTGCAAAATATTTATGGAACACTCACCATGAATTTTGTTGCGTGTGGCTCGATGCTTGAGGATTCACAAACGAAAAACTTTGCATACTCTGATTTCTTTACGATTTTTTGAGGAAATATCATGCTAATGTTACAAAGTGGAACTCAGGATGATATTCAACATGGCTTGGCTTAGCTTAGCTTATGAAAGATTCGGTTATTACGTTCATTCTTTTTACTGTTAAAAGTCAAAAGTAGAATGGATAAATACATGGGAAAATTTTATTTTCTATGAATTTAATAATTTAATTTTAATCTGGCTCTAAATGTTTTGCTACAATATGCAAACATGTATGTTGATGGAAAATTTGCAAATTTTAGCCAATGTATGAGCTTATCAAGCACTAACTGGGTCAGACCATAACTTAAATTTTAATTTGGGTGAGATTTATCACTTAGTATTTTTATCATGACCATTTGTATTGTTTTGTGGTGTAATTTTGCATGAAGCGAATTAAAAATGCATCGACTCTGAGTCATTAAACCCAAGAATGAGAACGAGAACCAGTGGAGAAAACAGATTTTCATGCCCCTGAATACAGTGCATAATGTATAATGTATACTATTTTCAAAATAGTATTTTGTAGTATTCTGCATTAGTACATACAAAGACTGAGTAGGAGCTTGGAGCTAATAAATTCTATATGATGAATGCTGAGATGAACATTTTATACTTTGTAGTTTGTAGAACATGTGTTTTTATTTGTAATTTTCGGGTTTATTACTCCAAAGTTTCACAAGTTAGCTTATGAAATTTTTACAACATCCATTTTGTTCATACTATACATCGGCTTTTCCAGATTGTACATTGTAAATTAGTAAGGGCTTGGGGTAAATAAATGGTAATAGGCATAAAAGTTCACGTTCGGAACAGTAGATTGGTTGTCTAATGGTGGAGAAACTAAGCACAAACTCACATACAAATAACATGTATGATTGCATTTGTGGAGCAGAAAAGTTTGTACAAAGTATAATCAAATAATAAAATATGCTTAGAAAACGAATAGAACAATGTGTGTAAAGGAAGTAAAGATGATAAATTGTAGGAAAATGCTTGAGGTCTTTTCTGCATTTGCGTAACACGTAAAAAATTCCCTGATGACCTGATGTAATGTTATAAACTTATGGAGTATCGTACGTGACCAGTCAAAACAAATCGATGGAAAAAATATGAATACAACATTCAAGTTAGTCACATACTTGAAAACTACAGATGTGTTTTATTTAGTTATAATACATGATGTGGACCAACGTGAAGAGGACTTTCCATCGAAAAAAGATGTTTATAATAATACTTAATTATGAACCGATTTATTTCCAAATAGCAGATCTGCAACTAGTATATCGTGTTTGCAGCTCTACCTGGATCTTTGCAACTAAATTCATGCATTAATTTTTTAAACACATATCTCGTTGTCTATATATTTTCACTTTGTTTTCTACTTTTAAAGATAAAAGTTACAACAAAGTATAAGAATATGTCAAAAATTCTTTGACGGTACATGTTCCATTGGACTGTTTTCCGTGTTCAAAACGGTGAAACAATCACAGTCAGAAATTTCCTACAGATTCGGATCTTTCAGCCTGAATGCACATGATTTTTCTTCCCGTTTACTCAAAAAATATAAGAGTAGGAAAATGACAAAGAAAGCGAAGGAACCAAAGACTTCGGCACGCATCCACAATCCACACACACGCACTTAAAAAATAAATCCTCATCTCACTGTCATTTCCTTTCCACTTATCCATCCTACCACCACTGTTTTCTTTGCACATTTTTCTATTTTCCTTTTCTTTTTCGATTATGCTTAACATAGCAGATAGCAGAGCTAACAGAGCGTCCATCCGTTGCCATTTATTTCTAGACACTAGATATATTATATACAAGTGCATGCCGCGTGCTGACTTATTTCTTTATTTCTATGTATGTATTGTATACTAGATATTGTATTAGATATTGGGTAGAGTAAAAGAGACAGAGATACTCCAGATTCCAGATGCTGAAACATTCAAGCTATCGGAAAGGTCTCTTCTCATTAATCATTCAGAAAGAAAGTGGAAACGACAAACCTTGTGAAAGAAAGGAAGGAATACATATGAATCGCTCGGAACATTTCCAAAAATGTATTTTTTTTTTGCATATTTTGTTCCGCTATGTCCTCATGATTTCTCTACATTCTAGACTCTGGATTTCTTACATCCGGGTATGTTAATATTTTCACCCACCCTTTTTCATATTCACAAGCTCACTTGTTCCGTATCCCACATGGAGTTAGAATCTCACTAAAACGAGTTTTCTGCCACACTTCCTTCTTTATCTTGACGAGGAAACGTTTCAGGTGTCTCCTAAAAAATACGGATGCAGTTGTTTTTGAACAGCTTCTATCTAATTTAATAGTTCATTGAGAGTAATACACAAATAGGACAACAGAAAACATCGAAATTTGAAATTTGAATAACATTTTCATAATATCTGCAGACAGAAGGCCAAAAACGCTGAGTTTCTTAATCATTAAAAACAGTGACCTCATGCAGTTAGTTTTTGTACACGCACTGAAAAGTCTGTAAATTAAGTTGCAATTTGAGTTAATTCTAAGAATCATCATTGTTTGTTTTGTTGTGCACAGCATATAACTAATCGGGTTCCAATCACTATGATTTGTATACATAATGCATTATGTAAACTAGCCTTAAGTCTAAATATGAGTGTCCTGAACAATAAACATAGCCGTACCTCTTTCATGGCTAGTAATATGCTGTAAATTAAAAAACCACCAAAAATAACTTCACAATGATATGAATATGCTTTACTCAAATCTCGAATAGAGTGCAAATAAACTGCTGTTGAACCGCGTATATTCACAACAAAATTACTGGTTACAATTTTATTTTCCAAACATTTTGATTTAAAATTCAGCTTTTAAATATGCAATAATAATTTAGCTATTTACATTAATAAGCATTGTTTTTTTCATTGAACTTACTATCTACTTACAACTAACAGTTGCTTGAACTTAGAGCATCTCACTGTCACATGTGCAAGTGCAAAGAAAAATAACCCGGTCTTATTAGGGGGCACATAACTTGGGGCATTTGTATTTGAATATTGTCATAATAACACTTACAGTAACAAGTTAAGAAAACAAGTGTTTCGCCGCACTTTAATGACAGATGTACGTATCGAGGCTTATGTAAACGAAAAGACCATGTACCGTGTTATAGAGATGTGTTCATTTTCATCTTATTTTTTGGGGAAAGAGAGGGAAAAGTTAATATTTATTACAAATATTTATTCGACAAAATTATACATGGAATGTACATATGTACATTTCATGTATAAATTTTGCTCTCGCTAAAAATCCATTCCCCTTTCCTTTTCATTGAGAGTTGAATCGCATTTATCTCCGTCTCACGTCTGGTGATTCGAAGACTCAACTGACCATCTGGTCTGACGTTCAGTTGACATCATGTGATGTCTTACGTATTATGACCTCTATTTAATCATACAGAGCGAAGAAAAGAAGATGAAGAAGGGGAGTATTTCTTTTGTCTACATCTTCTGGATTTTGCGACTCGCTCGCCATTCTAGCTATCTCAGCCCATACAGAATCAACTCTTTTCATTCTTCTAAAACGGGAAATATTATTCACGGGATGCGCGAATTATATAATTTACTGTATAATGTAAATTTATGAACGAGTACGAACAAAATGAGAATCTCGGAGTTTTACTGTTGTTGGTACTCATACCTCGCAGCAAAACTTAATTGAGTTAAAAAATATGATACGGAAAAAATTGCACAAGTAATCAGAGAATAAGCACCATGTTGCATTACAGGAACTTTAAATGATAAAATATGCATGGAACCTATCATGGCTTATAAACCTAATGATATAGTTATCCATAATATTGAACAAGTAGTAAAAATTGAATACATTTTCATCATTGATAATACTACAATAAATATAGTGTACGGATGCAGAGATAATTAAAATAAGATTCGTTTGTGCGTACACAAACATTTACAATTAGTATTTACAATATTCAACCGAATATGGAAATTCCCGATAATTATCCTCCCAAATTCAACGTCAGAGATATAATCTAACAAAAAACGGCCAAATAGGTCTAATAAATAAAATCCTAGCCGCATTCAATCCAGATTATACTCTTTATTTAGTAGAATTTATGTAGAAAAGTGAAATAGACGTAATCCAATAAATAGATATTGATAAAAATATAATCTAAAATGGGAAATTCACTACAAAAATAGAACAATTCGACCGAATAATCATTTTAGGCCGAAGATTTAATATTGAACGCTTAATGTGTTAGAGTTACAATGAAAATTAGAGTATCATCAATCATAAATTATAATTTTCAGCATAGATCATAGAGCACAATAGATTTCTAAAATAATATTTTCTATAAATGGAAAATTAATGATTTGGTACTTAATATTTTATATTTAATATTTAATCCTCTCAAATCACCATATAAGGTAATATTCCAAATAAGGAAACTAATTATAAATTAAAACGTTCGCCTTCCATTAGCCGATTCTACTGTTGACCGCAACTACGCAGCCAACAGTAATAAGAAAGACACGTAGACATGAGACTGTAAAATGTCAATTAATTCTAACCTAATTAATTCTAACCACTTCTTGATCTTAAATGAATACAAACTGAATGTAAGAGACAACCTCTTTGTCTCCCTCTGTATCGATTTCAAGATTCAACCTTTGACCGCAAACGCGTCAACCTTGCTAACATTTAACAAATATACATTAGTCATTTATGTATAATGTATATAGTTAATAAACGTACTCTTCACTTGCCTTTAAGTTTAATCAGTTAACCACATCATTATCTATAATGAACACAAAGCCAATGCAAGAAACAACCTCTTTGTTTCATTCTGTATTTAAGAAAACAATTTTGTAATTAATCGCTTATTGACTTCTGTCTCTGTCACTAATTATCGCTAATTAAAATTACTAAATACTAAATAAATTATTCTATAAATTATTATTTTTAGGAAAAGACCGCAAGACTGAAACTGCTAATTAATGTATAACTTTTCCTCTTACGTGTTATAATATAGGAAAATATTTTGTATAAATACTTCGCACTTTTGCTACATAAATCAATCAATTCGATAACCACTTACCACTAAACTATCCAATCAGAGACTATGTCTCGTGAGACTTCTGTCTCGAGTTACCTCGACTATTTATTTCTTCTCATTAAGAATTAGTCATTTAAATTCATTCTCTCTGATTTCAGTCAATTAATTCATTCGTCATTTAGAATAATTAACATTCGAAATAAAAAGTATAACTCAATTTTCACACTTTTTATCAATGTTGATTTCCTTTATTTTGAACATTCATCACGATGATGTTCTTACACTTTCTCTTACTTTGTGAAGAGTCTTGGTTAAAATCGAATGATCGGATGTTCCTTTATTTTAATCGGTCAAAAAATCTTACATTCACCATAGCAATCGAATGTGCTATTACTCTGGTTCGCTTTTCTTAAAATCAAACACTCGTCATTATAATTTATCATTTCTTTTGTATTGTGTAATGTACTATGAATGGGCTCGGTTTGTATAAATACCGAGTCCAGAATCCTAACTCTTCAGTCTAAGATTCCTCTTGAAATAAAGAAGAAGTCTTGGGATGGTCCAGTAAATCGTTCACGCCCAGGCAATAAAATTAAAAACTTAAAGTCTCTATTACACATTTTATTTCACCAATATACAGTCAGATTTATTAAGTCGATTCTGTCCACTCTCTATAACTTATATTATTTCTCTAACAACATAAACTCTCATAAAATACAACATTAATATAGAGGGTAGTTTCGACATTTATTACAATATTAAAAAATAAAGCAATCATAAATCAAAAGTGAATATCACAAAAGACTATGCCAGCATTATTAATAAAATTTATGTCGATTCGTCAGGTGTTAGAGTTACAATGAAAATTAAAAAGGTAAAAATCATAAATCATAAATCCCAGATTCTATTATTTTTAGAATAAGCCATTCGGAAAGCATACATTAAAACTTCTAGTTTAGAATATCCAAATAAGGCAATAATTATTCTAAAACGTCAAATTAATAAGGAAAAATCCACCTTTTATTTCGTTGTTCATTCCAGACATTAGACCCATGAATAATGTATGTAGTCACTAACGAACTTCTTTTATTTTTAAACTAATTAAAAAAGCGAATACATGTAAAGGCACATAATGTGACCTGATTATTATCAACATTTTTCCAGTACTTGTAATACAATGAAAACAAATTCTTCAATTATTTATTTTGTATACAAGGAAAATAGAAAATAAACTGTTTAATTTTTTATTTTAATATAAGGGAAATGAACAATTAATTATTCATTTCCAGCAAAAGGAAAATGAATTATTAATTATTTTTTAATTCTGTTGTTTATCAATCAGGAACAACAGGATTTTCTCTCTAAAAATCCTAAATTAAAAAATACCACAACATGTCATACTATATTAAGTATGCAAGAAAATCATTATTTGAATTATTCATTTATTATTAATTAAATAAAATAATTATGATTACACAAATATTTCAGTGAATCGAGACCTTTTCTTGACATTAAAACCTATTAGAGACCCTTGTTCTCGATACTAAATAAGATACCCAGTCTCGATTATTATTACAACCTGTTTTCTTGCAGAGACTTTGTCTCCTTAATAGATATTCATTTAAACTATAGACAAGTTCTGAACGTTCATTTCAATTAGAGATCGTCGATCTCGAATTTTATTGCATTCGTTTAACAAATCCACTATGCATAGAACAGAGAATTAAAATCTATAAATATAGGCTCCAAACCTACTTAGGAAACAAATAAGCAAGATGACTAATTATTAAAATAATATTACGTCATTCCTTAGCAGAAACAAAGAAATTCTATTTATCGACAGATTACTACGTACTAAACTCTTTAAGTAACATGGACATAACATTATTATTTTCTTCTTTACAAACGGGAAAATGTTTTTACGGGATGTCTTAGTTTTACAATTTACTGCGCAGTGGAAATGTACGAATGAGTAGGAACAAAAATGAAAAATGATCAGGGTAGTCGGTTAGTAATGGAAATATTCTCTATAGTTTAAATGAGATATACTTGTTTACTAATCAACGAGTTCTATTTGTTTGAACGACCGTTTAAACAACGCGGCAAGTATGTTAGGTGTAGTGAACTTTGTTAGAGTGTCAATGAAAATTAAATGTAAAAATCATAAATCATAGATTCTATTATTTTTAGAATAAGGCATTCGGAAAGCATCCATTAAAACCTCTAGGTTAGAATATCCAAATAAGGCATTAATTATTCTAACACGTAAAATTAATAAGGAAAAATCCACCTTTTATTTCGTTGTTCATTCCTTTCCATATAAGGCAATGAACAAAAGGAATGACGCGTTTGCTTTAGCAAAACGTTCATCAGTAATTGACCACAACTACAAACTAACTTTCCTAATTAGCACATGACTCGTGCAAACCTCTTTTATTGTAATTAATTAAAAAATCAAAATCATGTAAAGGCACACAATGTGACCAGATTATTATTAACACGTTCCTATACAAGGAAAATAAAACTCATTAATCCACTCTTTGAGTTCATACTCTATTCTTGATTCCTTTATTCTATATTTTCCCCACACGAGGAAAATAATATTCATGTTGTAAATGAAAATGACAGTAATTAGCGCATTCTCTTACTTTCATACTGTATTCAGTATTTAAGGAAAAAGCCTTAAATAATCAAAGACTCATCCAGTCCATACTCTGTATTTTTCCTACAAAAAAAGTATACTTCTTAATTCTTAAATATATTTCTTTTACGTTGTATTTATTATATTTCAATTTATGTAGTTAAAAACAAAAGAAATTTGAAGCTTTTAGCTTAGAGAACACTGTCCAACGTTCGTTACATTACGTCATCAAAAGTTATTTAAAAATTCTATTAACTACTTCCTTTTCCCCCTAGCTCGGACTAGAGCCCATCCCTAGTATGGTATGAACACAGAGTTTTCAATACCTTTTATGGACGTAATTTAACTCCTGTTTAATGTTTATAGTTTTTTCCTTCTCCTTTCTGCCTCTCAGAACCTATTTAGTTTTTCAATATATAACTTTAGAAAATGCAAAATAAAAGTCAGTCTATTCTGACCCTTTAACTAACAATAATCTATTCATGAACTATAGAAGTCGCTCGAGACTTATCAATAAAACTTTTCTTAATTTCATATTCATTCATTCATCTTACATTGATTCATATATCATAAAACACACATACTACATACTTCATCACACACAATGTGACCAGATTATTATTAACACGTTCCTATACAAGGAAAATAAAACTAATCAATCCACTCTTTGAGTTCATACTCTATTCGTGATTCCTATATTCTATACTTTCCCCACACGAGGAAAATAATAGTAATTACCGCATTCTCTTACTTTCATACTGTATGCAGTATTTAAAGAAAAAGCCTTAAATAATCAAGGACTCTTCCAGTCCATACTCTGCATTTTCCCTACAAGGAAAATATACTATTTAATTAATTACTTATTAATAAGGACTGCCAAAAGTTGCGTTTTTAATTTTGAATCACAAGTGATTCCCTTGAAAGTACTAAAGTGCCATCTATGTGTAGTAGCGAGAAAACAACACTCTCA